>WSTV01000032.1:0-95683 GCA_019632285.1 Tulasnella sp. 332 | reverse complement strand
ACGTTGGTAATCTCCTGGAGGTGATTACCAACCGCGGTGAACCAAGCGGAGGCGGTAGTGGACGCCATAGTCAAGTTCTATCGAGGTATCGTACTCAGTGGGGTGAAGCTGATGGAGCAGGCCAACTATGAGATTTTGATAGTGACATACATTTTCAGCTTCGGTACAGCGGACTTTGAACGTAGTAACGATCTCGGGAGGGTAGTCCATGTCGATGAGATCACTCTTTGCTTGGCAAGGCTTATTGAGCAGATCGATGATCTCATTCTGGGCAACAAATGCCAGGATCAGAATTCCACGTTGAAAGTGTCTCGATATAATATATATCCAATGCTCACGATGTTCACGATGGAAGCCTTGACTCCTGCGATGACCTGTGCTCTTTGTGGCGCCGAGTCGAATGCAGCAGGCATGGCGATGCTCATAGGTACCGGCTTTGGCTGAGGCATAGGGGGGATGTACGTCGGATGCAGTTGTGGACCAACATGGGAGAAGATGTGCGGAGCGATGTGTGGTACGGGAGCTGGATGAGGTTGAGGTTTAATGATCGGATGAGGTGCAGCGTTGTGAGCCATGTTGTGTAATGCAAAGGAAGTGGCTCAGGTGGATGGGACGTAGTTGCTCTTTCGTTTTTTACCATATTTCCTATTTATAGACAGGAAAGGCGCAACAACGTTTATCTTCACGTCGGCGGTGGCATCGCTTTCTTTTGTCATAAATGCTTCGAATGCCGCTGGCCGTTCCAGGGCACCTTCGCTCGGAAGGGATCTGATAACGGACCTTTTTGCCGTCCCTAGAACCGAAGCACAGTATCGCCTTGATGAGACCCAAAGCGATGCTGTCCGATCCTCACAACAAGGCCGGAGGGTTGACGATGTTGGGCTGATCAAATATGATCAAGTATGACGACAAAAATAGGATATTTCTCTCAAGCTGTATTCGTTGGAAGAGGAGAGGCGAACCTTGCAAGTCCTCCACGATTTGATCGGCATTCGTCTGGCGCCAATCGTGAGGGATCGGCGCATCCAAAAGTGCTGCTATTCTCACGAGTCAAGTACGTAAATTCTGCTTCTGAAATCCCACAGCTTCTTTCGCTGCCTTCGCACGATTTCAGCGCCTATCGTTATCTTGAGAGCACCTTCGAATTACGCGAACTCAGGCCCAACATGCGCATTACCAGTGTCATCATTCATGAGCGGCGCCTTATGGACGTGGCTGTCTGGAGATTGTTGGAATACACTGTTACACAACATCAGTCGCGCGTTAGGCGATCTCGGGTTTCGTTATTTTCTCCTTGTTGTTCAACAGCATAAATCATAATTGTTCGAAGCCCGCTACCCTCAACACCGTCAGGGTGTTCTCAACCCTAACATATAGGATGTTACTTTCCCGAGAGCAGAGAGGGTGTGACAGGGCAAGGATCCCATCAGACGTTACGACCGATCGACCGCACTCGACTTCCTGAGTTTTCTTTCGTCGACTTCCCTTTATGATCTGCGACCTGATTATGTAAGAAGGTGTTTGGGATATTGAAAGGCGCCGTAACACATGCATATGGCTTAGTAACATAATCTCTGGGGGATGAATAGGTCAAAAGAGGGGTCTGGATATAGATCCCGATGAGATCTGAGGTTATTGCGATGACGAGCAACATCTAATGCTGGATCGAGAGATAGTCATAACGATTTTGATGTAGGAGCTTGCAGCAGCAATGTATAATGCGGGATCGGCCAGGAGCGTTAAAGTGAGCAGGATACCATGCGCTAAGGACTCCTTCTTGCGAGAGGGCTAAGCAAAAGCTAATGCACCAAGAGAGTTCTCTCAAGGAAAGCACCAATGTATTCGAAACACATACAAAAAGACCTGGGTCTCGTAACTCAACATGCGCGTGACTGGGCAGAAGCTGTCCAAGAGTCAAAGGGTTATCATATCGCGGCTTGTATGTTTTGACGTCTTGGCATTCTTGTCTTCTTTTTTTTTTTCGCCCAGGCTCGAACTTGAAACTTGAAAGTACTTGATTGATATTTGACACATGGAAGACCATCTTGGACAGAAGCACAACTACACATCTGAAGGGTCGGTTCTAAACAGCCAACTTAGCCGCCTTCTTGGACGACTTCTGCATCGCGATGATCTTCTTGTCCAGATCCGCGAAGCCCTTCTCGTCCAAACTAGCCAAGGTCCCACTGAAGTCGGAATCGTTTTTGAGGGCGGCAACGAGGCCCCTAATGCCATCTCCGACGTTCTTCATTGACATCAGGTTGTCGATGTTATCGGCGCTTCCGAGAGCGCCTGATACCGCGTGGATGCAGTGGTCGATATTTATCTATAAACTCGGGTCGAAGATTAATGTGCAGTTGGAGGGGAACGAGCGTACACGACTGGGAATGTCAATCAACTCACCTTCAACGGACCAAGGTACTCCGCGTCACCGCTCAGCTTAGTCTTCTGCGCCGTCAACTCCAACTCCTTTGTCTGATCACTAGTCAAAGTCGTGTGTAGCATGATACCGTCCTGCTGCTGGGTCTTGAGCTCGGCCGCATGGGTGGATAGGAGGCTTGTATCCTTTTGCACCTGTACATTATCGGCGTTGACCACGCTCGATGTTGAGCTGACGTCGTTTTGCTCCTTGGTGATATCGACGATACTGAGACAGATCGCAACGAAAGGTATCCAGCAGAGGCAGTTGCGGGCCTGTCATAAATGCCGGGTAAGCGTACATGGCAAATGTCAGCGCCCTGATAGCGGTCGAATTGATGGGTATTGGGGACGCTCGCTCACCATCTCCACGCGATTCTTCTCGGCCTTGGCGTTGTTGTATCGGTTCATCGCCTCCTGGTAGTCCGCTCGCGCCTTGGCTAGTATCTCTTTCTCCTTTGACATCTCGCCTTGGAGATCATGGACGGCCTTGACGTTGGCTTCAATCAAGGCTATGTTCTTAGCTATGTCCTCCTCCAGAGTCTTCATCTGGCCTTGCAACTCGCTGATAACGTTGGTAATCTCCTGGAGGTGATTACCAACCGCGGTGAACCAAGCGGAGGCGGTAGTGGACGCCATAGTCAAGTTCTATCAAGGTATCGTACTCAGTGGGGTGAAGCTGATGGAGCAGGCCAACTATGAGATTTTGATAGTGACATACATTTTCAGCTTCGGTACAGCGGACTTTGAACGTAGTAACGATCTCGGGAGGGTAGTCCATATCGATGAGATCACTCTTTGCTTGGCAAGGCTTATTGAGCAGATCGATGATCTCATTCTGGGCAACAAATGCCAGGATCAGAATTCCACGTTGAAAGTGTCTCGATATAATATATATCCAATGCTCACGATGTTCACGATGGAAGCCTTGACTCCTGCGATGACCTGTGCTCTTTGTGGCGCCGAGTCGAATGCCGCTGGCATAGGAATGTTCATAGGTACCGGCTTTGGCTGAGGCATAGGCGGAGTGTACATCAGATGCGGCTTCGTACTGACATGGGAGACGATGCGCGGAGGGGGAGCGGGATGAGGAGCGGGAACGATTTGGGGTTTAGCAACCTGATGGAGGAGTGCAATGTTGTGGGACATATTGTGCAATGTGAAAGAAGTGGTGAAGGCGGATTAGAGGTGATTGGAGAGGTGATTTAGTTGCTGTTTCGTGTTCTCCCCTTTTTCAGACTTCCTATATATAGAAAACCGAGCCAGGGCCAAACGCAGCAGCGCCTATTTTTCTGCCTGGGCGATGAACCCCCCTTTTTTTTCTAAATCGTAAATGCTTCGAGTTCCGCTGGCCATTTCAGCGCACATAATTTTGGAACGTCTGATAACGGATCTCTTGGCTGTTCCTGGGATCAGTACACCTGATGAAATCCCAAATCGATGATATCCGCAGTCGCCCCAGCAAGGCCCACCAGTCGACGATCACAAGATGTGTCGGGCTCCGAACACCGGGAACTAGACATCCTTACTGGATCATCAGAAATCATATCGTCAACCACATCGTCTCCGAGTCTATTGGTCAGAGGAGTCGACTTGGGGTCTTCAAGCCACACAAACCTTCAGAACTGCGAGTCAAATACGTAAACTCCGCTACTGACCATGGCCGTGGACCTTGGCAATTTACAGTTTCTTTCATCTAATGATAGTAACGTTCACGCATCTTCTCAGGAACGTCTTCGAATTACGCAAGTTCAGGTCCGGGACAAAGTATGGGAAGTACTCGATACACGTTTGGTCTGGGAGAGGCGCCCTACACGCGCAGTGGCGTTCTAAGATATTTTGAAAGGTAGCGAAATGTATATATTTAGTCGCGCGCTAGGCAATCTCGGGTTTTGTGGCTTGGGCGATGATACTTACCTTTCTTTCCTCGACCTTCGACATTAGGAAATGTTATTCTTTGAAGCGCCCTACGCCTCATGGTGTCATCGTGCTCCAGATTGCATTATTCGCTTTCTGAGAGTTGAGAGGCAGTGACAAGATAAAGAGCTCTAGAGAGTCACGATAAATAGAGTGTGATTTTTGTACAAGTTTTGTAACGGAAGGAACTCGGCTTGTTCTTCATTTACAAGCCGTTCTGCCTCTTTCGGCTAGCTGATGGCTCCCATCAGACAGGGGTGTATGAGGAGGAACAGTCGAAGCCCGGGACAGCCTTGCCACTATTGCTTGAAGATCTCCCAATGCCTTCATATAACCATAAAGAAGAAACGGTGAAGATTGATTTGCCTGAGGCTGCTCGATGAGGGCTCGTACAAACATACTTATAAGCGCAGTCTAGGCCGCTTCGACGTCATTTGCATCGCTTGAATTTTCTTATCGAAGTCTTCCTAGCCCTGCTCGGCCATAGTACCCAGTGACGGCCTGTGAAAGTCGCCTCCACATTTTCAGTGTTTCGGCGAGACCGTGAGTTTAATCCGGACTTTCTTCATGAACGTCATGTTTTCGATGTCAGCCACGCTTCCCAAGACATGAGAGACAGTATGGACACAGCGGCCGATGGTAGCCCGGAAGTTCATGTTGAATACGGATAAAAATGGGATTTGAGCAGAGAAAGAAGAGGGACATCTGTGAGCTCACCTTCAAGAGACGGGGATATGCCGAATCCACATTCAACATCCTGTCCTGGGTCTGCAGTTCTGCCTGCTTAGCTTGAAGAGTCTTCAAGGTGGTGTGGATAGTGAGACGCTCTTGCTGTAGCTGCCTGCATCCGCGTGCGCGAGGAGCATGCTTTGAAAACTTATCGAGTTAACCCTATCCAGAATTGATTTAGCCTTGAGCGGACCTGTCTTCCACTGTAAGGTCGACGACAGTGAGCGCGATGACAACCACCAGCATTCAACAAAGCCAGTTGTGGGCCTTAACTCAGGAACCCTTGTCGCGTCAACAAATATGTCTCGAGGATGTGGGCTCACGATTGGGTAAGGTTACGGCCCCGAATCCTTCCTTCTCTTCACAGCTAAAGATTTGATGGATTCGACGTTGGTCGCGACGGGGATCACATTCTTGGCGAGTCCTTAATCGGCGGGGTTGATCTGGCCTTGGATTCTGCAGATGTCGTTGGAAACCTTTCCAAAGTTCTTGGCAACGGTGATTGACCAACCCGAGGGGATCCAAGAGACCCTCTGGGGCATCGTAGACTAATTCATCAAAAGATGAACCCCCTACGTGACATGGACATGGCGGATGCGTACGTGTTCGCATGCAGAACTATGAAGATTGAACGTAGTGACAGTTTCTGTTGACGAACATAGTCATCGAGAACTCAAAGGCACGGCGTCAGGCACAGGCATACCAGGAACTGTCTGGGCGGGGGTATGGTATCATCGAGCTTATTGCGAGTGAGGCGGAGGGTCAAAATGATTTAGCCCGTTATGACGGTCAAGGACGGAACGCTTGGTGGATCAGGAAGGGGGTCGAATCCACATCTGGAACAAAGAGCTCGTTGACGCCCATTGCAGCTGGGATGACCAGTTTGCGGCGAGCCGTCACTCATGCAGCGCCGATAACAGGATATCCGTCAATACCTGTGCAAAGAGTCTCAATTAGCGCAGCCTTTTCCAAATTGTCACACCCATCACTGAATTGCCGGTCGTCCGCTTTGATCACGGTGTGACCAGAATAGTCTGAATGGAAGCTGATTACGTAGGCCGTGAGAGCGAGACAATCTCAGACGCACCTTTGATCTTGGCACTTTTTGACGCTCAAGAAGCACTGTCGAAAATAGTGATGCCTGGGGTTCGAAGATCTGCATTGGCCTTCTCTTACGCAACCCGGAGCTGTCCGGCGGCTCCGAAATCAGGTGTCACACAGCCTCCCCCTTGGCGTTTCGATCAGCTTCTTGCGGACCTTACCTAAAGCGCGGTGTAGAATCGATCACCGCCGGGCAGGCTGGCGCTTATCATGTTGAAGCAAGGATGATCTAGGAACACGAGCAAATGTCGAGAGTGAAGCTTCTTCTGGCGCGCTTCTGTCCTATGGCAATGGTCTAATTTGGAATTGAATTGAATCTAGCCCGCGGCCTTGCATACCGCATCGCACCATCGATAGAAGAGATTGATGTCAGTATCACTACTCTTATCCAGGACCACATATAATTCGTCCTGTTCCCTTCGAAATCAGGTCCTCCCAAGTTCACCCTCCCCTCCAATCATCACCTCTCTACTTCAACGTCCATCGCAATGTCTGCCGAAGATCAAGTCACTCAATTCAACAGCGCCGTCTCTGATGCTAACAGCGGCAAGACAGATGTCGAAGACTTCACCTTCTCCTACTGGGTGAGTTTGCCAACGCATGCATCCCAACAACCGAAACTGATGCTTATCTCTTTTCTTACAGTACAAGAGCAACTGGTACAGATAGAGTGATACAGACCACGTAAGGTTCATACGATAATCTAACCGCTTCATTCGGCAGGGGTGACATGCTGGTTCCCGCCCCCATGGCTGTCAGTATTCTTGGCCAGCTCACTCTCGTCGCCACGGCCGCCGACTTCAAGGTCAGCCTCTTTACCGTTTTTAGTCACTCAACCCCATTTCGCTAACTTGATACATCATAGCTCGTTAGTCCCTCCGGTGGTTTCAAGAATGTCCAATACCCCGATAGCTTCAGGTCGGTGCCGTGTATTATGAGGCATCCTATACCTTTGACACTTGACCTATCTTTTAGAGCTACCATTCTTCAGCTTACCGACGATGGTGCCCGGGCTCTCCAACAGAGCTACACGGACATGGACGTGCGTTCCAAATTCATATTGGCCCACCAGACCTTCAATTTGACTCCGTTTCTCTATTCTCCTCATCCCAGACGATCACCAAGCGTTGTGCTGGCATCAAACGTACGTTCCTCGTAACGTCCGTTTACTCATCTAACCTCGAAACTGACATGCCTGAAAAAATGGTTCACTTAGCCGGAGTGAACAACATCATCAACCTCCTCGTCGGCACGGACGGAAACACTGACGCCCAGAACAACGATGATCTCAAGCGATATCTTCCAAGTCAACTCAACGAGCTCCAAACTGCAGTAGGCACCTGTCTCAGTAAGGCTCAGGAGATGGACGACTCCTTCGCGGGCCTGCTTAATCTGACGATGGAGATTCATGAGAGCTGCACAGCTACCCAGGGCGACAACGAGGCTAAGCTCAAGGATGCCACGATGAGACAAGCCATCTTGAATTCTCAGAAGCAGGTCCGTTCACACAGCCGGCTAATGAGGTGACACTCCCAGTAAATCAACTCACGATTTTTCTTGTTTATCCAGGCCGCAGAAGACTCCAAGGCGCTGGAGAAGGCCCATCTCGACGAGGCCAAGAAGTCCTTCGACGACGTGAGCTCCTGAAATGCTTGGTTTAGCTGGGATGGATGACTCACCACCTCTCTTCCCCGAGTAGGCTCAAGATCAGTTCAAGAAGGCTGCCGATAGCATGCCCAGTGGTTGGGATCTTGTGTAAGCTGATCACACACCACCTCAACCTAACATGACTGATGACGCCTAACGGTCCTTCGTTTCCATCAGCGGCATGCAATTTGTCGAGGGTCTCTCTAAGGCCGTCTTGACGGGCGTTAACGCTGGTGTCAACAGGTATCTCGGTGGGAGCCAGCAACAGACCGCCACCCAGAACAACGCCATCAGCGTCGCGCAGGGTAACAACCCGACCCCAACTAATCAGGCTACCATGAATCCCCCGGCATCCTACGACCCCGCTTACCAAAAGGCAGAGTGTCTCCGACTCGCCGCCAGCTCACTCCACCACATTGCAACTGAAGGTCCGGATAATAGTGTCGATTGGACTACCGTCGAAGCCGATGGTCAGAATGGTCTGAGCTGGGTCAAGGGAACTATGGAGACCGCTCTCGGAGGCAACTTTGGGACGGACCAGCCTAGCGTCACCGCTAAGCAACTGTTGACCACGGGTGTACAGGTGTGTCTAGGATTTGTAACATCCCTCGACAAAAGGAGACTAACGAAGGCTTCTTGCATGGTTGCAGCTTTGCACTGACCTCGACGCCCTCAAGGCGACCAAACCCGCCGACAAGATCGCTGACATCGTCTCCAAGGTCAACGCCTTTACTTATTCCGCCTCCCAGTTCGCGACCGAGGCACAGCTCAAGACCAACACCGCAGCGATGCAGTCCCCTGGTCTGGACACACCAGCTGCTCCCCCTACCGGCGGTGATGACGGCGCGGCGCAGATGGCAGTAAAGAACGCTCAATTCCGTTTGAGCTCCGCTGGATCGCAGCTTAATGCCAGTCGTGACTCGTACGAAAAATCAACCAACAAGATGCTTGAGGTCACCAAGGCGCTCGGAGACATCATGGGTCAGATTGCTGGACTGGATCTCCAAAAGATCGAGGTACGAGACACATCCTCGCCCATGAGCTCAAGAACAAAATAAAATAAGTCTAGATCTGACCATATTCTTAATCGTTGACAGTGGGATAAAATCCGCAACATCCTCATTCAAGCCATCGCGTTCCTGTGCCAGCTCAAGGGTTGTCTCGCCGACCTCGTCCACTTCTTCAGTGCTATCAACAATACCATCAAAGTGTCCATGGGCACCACGATGACTTCTTTCATCACCCTCATCAACGACTCCACTAAGGATGTCTCCCTCGCTGGTGTGTCCCTCAGCAACTTCGGTAAGCAGGCCATCTACAATCAGGCTCTCGCCGCGGCCAAGATCGGTCGTCTCGTCCAGGATATTTCTCAGGTGAGTCACCATGGTCAATGGTACATTCAAGGGGGAGGGTGGCTCATTCAGTGACCACTCTCATTAGCTCTACGTCCTCATGTACGACCAGCACATCCAAGAGGGTATCAAGCTTCTCCTCGGGATGTCAAGCGTCGTCTCCTCCGGAAGCGAACAGGCTACCATCGCCGCCAGCGGCAAGAAGCTCACCACCTGGGCCGCGACCGCTACGAATGGAATCAAGGACCTCCTCCAGACCGAGCAGAGCAAGTTCGAGACGGACGTCAACGCTCGCGTGCAAGAACTGCAGAAGAGCATATCTGGCATCCTGCCCAAACCCGCCGCCTCAGTCGCCAAGGCCATCGATGCTACGACGGCTGCGCATGTCGCAGACGTTGGAAAGCAACTGGATACGACTACGGCGGCCAAGCCTGTTTACAATAAGCCGAAGAGGAACCTGAACGTTTGAGCGTCGTATGTGAAGAGGAATTTAAAACGACATGTACATATACGCAAGGAAGGGGTCTCTTTTTTTGTAGGAATTGATTGCATTCTGGTATCTTCTTGAGCTCTCAAGTCGACGTTGACGGGCCGAATCATCGCAAACCCATGTTTGGTCAACACCGGCTGCCTTCGCCGTTATGCTTGCAGACCAAACTACGCATTCAAAATGCCCCTCTGACCATGAAGCGTCTTCCTATCGTAAGAAGTAAGTCACCAAGCACAAAGTTGGAAGTGCATAAGAGAACTGAAACGTCCACCAACTGACGTTCATGATTCTCGGCGATCGTCTCGCTTGAGATACTTATGCATTTGCGAGTGAACTGATACTCGGGAACAACCTCAAAAAACACGTAACTGAAGTCCTCAATCTACTTAGCGCTGCGTGGTGATTCAGATGTAAACACAGGAGCTTGAGATTCGACTGTCAGAGTTCCTCCTTGCACAATATTGGGCAAAGTGAGGCTTATAATGCCCATAATGTTCTAATGTCTCTCGTACTACGGATAACGAGCTTATATGTGCTTGTAGGCTCAAAGCAACCTGACGGGGATTTGCGGGCTTCGTCGCACAGTTGTTCATCTCCCGTTCCACTTCCCTCTATTTGATCGCAGCTAGCCTTCACACAAAATATGCTGGAGATTTCTTTTGTTTCTTAATAATAATAAAAACTGAATCTATAGCAAAGCAGAGAGGACTATTAAGGTACAGGACTAAATAACCGATCATCCGATTTCTCCAGACTGAGATGGATAAGATGTACTCCACGTTGACTACGGTCCACCTGTGTTGGCATAACTCCCGCTTTTTGTGGAGTCGGGAAGGCGGCTGGCTTACGAGATACCATGTCAGCATCATGGCCCGCGGGCTTAATTTGGTCAGTGTGACCAAAGCTTTCCCATAGCCTGAACTCGCATTGCGGCCTCTTCTGATCAACGAAAACTGGATACCGTCAACATTAGCACTTCTCAATCACTTCGGGACAGAAAAGATGACCGACCCCAGCGATATGGCCCTATTCCGTGGGGAGGCGGAAAGCACTGTCATCACCACATCCCTCGAGATTGAACAGATTGATTCGAACATCTTCCGCTCCAAGGTCTTGTATCATCCTAGCAAAGGAAGAGGCGTATTTGGAGGGTGAGTGCCGCCTGACGCCCAGACAGGATGATGGCTGTATCCACTTGACTGGACGCACTTGACTTGACATGGTCCATTGCGCTTACGAGCTTTCTTGGTTCCTTTTGCTCTCAATATTGGTCATCTTAATAGACTAGTTATCAGTCAGGCATTGCTTGCGGCCACTTCGACGGTGGACGCTTCTTACGCCGCTCATGTAAGGGAACTAACAGATTTGCCTAGCAAGATTACTTTCGGACGCGGTCTCTAACTTACGCCCCAATAATATTATGAACATATCACCCTGGGATACTAACCGCAATTGTCTTTAACTTCTTTACACATGCCGATGGCTGGATTTTCCATTCACCAAGTCTCTTCACGTACGTCTAGTCGACCTCACTAGGGCGAAATGTCTCTAACTATGCTCTCAAGTCGTACTTCCTTCTCAGCGCCCAGGCTTCCGCTCCAATAATATACCTGGTGGATCGCGTGCGACAAGGGAAAACCTACGCAACAAGGGCTGTCAAAGCTGTTCAGTTTGGTCAAGTTGTTTTCGTCATGTTATGCTCATTCCAGATCCCCGAGCCTTCCCTACACAGTCATGAATGGCCGATGCCTTCGGGAGTCCCCAGCCCGGACCAATGTGAGACGACTTGGCAGAGGTATCAGAGGATATTGAAAGATCCTCGCACAAGCAAGCAGCTGCTCGCATTTATTGAGGAAGGATTCAACGTCAGGATTCCGACTCATACCTTCCGATGTTGGTGGTGCATATATGCATTCTGCTTACCAACCATATCTGTTTCGTATTTTGACGTAGGAAAGGATGAAAAGCCCAATTGAGCATCGGCTCGCGAAGCGGACGACGAGCGAGCACGGTACAATGACCGCTATGCACTGGATGAGGGCTCGCAATGCTCCGATATACGAGGCGCCGTATCAAAAGGCCATTCTGGCCTACGCTTCGGACATCCACATGTGGGTAGTAATCAACTCGAACTGGGTAACTCAACTGAAATCTTCATTCTTCATTTGCGATCGGTCCCCAGTCACACACAAGCAGCTCACACACAAGGAACCGCGTGGTTCAAGGACCATCCTCACAAGCTCGGAATGGTAGTGCGTCTTACATCCGACATGTAGGCAGAATTTATTCCAGAGTCTGACGTTCTCTCCTCGGCTTGTTTAGTCTACCATCGACCATGCCATCTGGTATTATGATCACGAGTTCGACTGCAGCGATTGGTTGCTCTATGTTGTGTGTAGCAGCTCATTTGATTACAACTTCAGCTTACACCCCAAACTCAATGTGCGTAGATGGAATCTTCAACGTCTGGAATGGGGCGGGCCTTGGTTCATGGTCGAGTGAGTGTTTTAACACTGCCCTGTAAACTTCTTGACTGAATACTGAACGCCGTCGGGGCTTTATTCGCTTCTCCTTTTGTATCAAAGCTTTACACACAAGCGGGGAAACTCGTGGCCGCCGTTTGCCAAGAAGACGTGATGAGAACAGCCCCATCCCCACCCGACGTCAAATTGTGAGCTATAGCAATGCCACTCCGAAAGTATGGAATACATCTACATTTCAGCTCTGTCATGGTGGTACCATGTGGCTGAAAAACATTTCCCTCAACCCTGAGAGCAACAAGTAAGCCAGAACTTCTAGCTCTGCCGCTGAGGCATTTAAAGAGCTGGACAAGGCATCACAAGAGTACATTATCATATAAGACATCTCTATCGTTGAAAATATTAGCGGGGCCCATGCAAAGGAGCGGGGTAATGGCAACACAGGGAAGAGACAAAAAAAGACCGAAGAAAAACGCTTGGCATTAATAACGCATGGAAAGGAAGAAGCCAGAAAAAGAGAGCAATTGAGAAGGAACATAGTGCATGCCACGTCCTTCCCACACAAAGTTCCCGCCAGCTGCACAACTGCCGATCCAGACCTCCTCGGGTGTCAACTTGGTCGCTTGCTCCCCCAGCTCCTTTTCTCCTTTTCGGCCATCGTCCCCAATATATAGACGCCCACAGGGGCTTAGGGGTGGAGGAGAGACAATGGAGAAGGAGGCGGGTCGGCTTGAGTTGAGAGGCGTGGAAGGGATGGTTTTGGTTTTGAGTGATGTGACACTTTCAAGCGGAGGGGAGTTATGTGATATGATTGTTTTAGGGCGCAGGCAAACTGTTGGTTTGACATAGAGATCAGGTGCGCCATGTATGCCCTTTGTAAACATTTCTCTGATGTTTCGATCTCGACTTCGCAATCGAAGATAACATGCGAACTTGCAGGGCACAGGTGGGGCTCCTCGTTGCAGCAAACGACAAACATTTATTGGGGAGGGTGATGGATATGGCGGAAAATTCCCTGGTTGAGATGTCATGAGGGCAGCAGCTTTTCCAAGTAATTTGACCATAGTGGGATACAGAGTGCCGAGGCAGATCGTACGATTAAACATGGTTTACTGAGTACAGAGGTGCCAAGAGCCGCAGTGACTTTGTAGGCGACTGACTGTGCAAACCCATTCATTTCGGCCGATAGCTGAATTTTCGGTGGGGCTGTAGCAGTTAAATCATGTAGTCTTCGAAGGGCAGGTGCACGGTATGGGCTTCTAGCGCTGGGGAAGTGCCGTGTTTGAAGCCGAGCAGGAGTTGATGTTTGTTGACTGCTGGCGCAAGGCGCGAACCGGGTGTCAAATCACCGGTACGCTGAAAGTAATAAAGAAAGAGGTCTCACTCAATCTACAGGCTAATCCCGCTGACCTCCAACTAGCTCAGAGTCCCCATCGGAGTAACCTCTGTCGTGCTTCAGGTGCATTGAAATTGCGCTCTCAAATTCGGCTAAACAGGCTCAACAGCTATCTTATGCCTGTGTGACGACGCGTGTGAATTATTTGTACCAAGATCTAAATCTTTGAGCGCGGACTAGAAGACATTGATGATTGTGCGAGTTGATAGAAGCAGATGAAAATAGCTGGTGCGACACATATGATGGACGTAGAAAGGGCAGGCATTAGGAATTATAGAGATCAGAGTGAAACAGAAAATGGTGAGCACGCAACCGTAGTCACGCTAATCCCTAATATTTTCCAGCGGAAGAACCTGTTGGCCTGAAAGGAGCTGATCCATCACCGTACGACGCCATGAGATTGGCCAATTTCCGCTCTTCAGGGGTTAGCTTCGCCTCTTGTTCTTTTCGCTTCCTCTCCTTCTTCTCGGCCTTGTTTTCAGTGAGGGACGCATCGGTTGGGTTTAGAGCACCAAAAAAGCTCTTGAGAGGTTTCAGCATCGACGAAGGGCTTTTCTGAGATGTGGAAGAGAAGGCGGTGGGTGTGGTGGTATATGTAGATTGGAGGGTCGCGGAGCTCGCCATGGGCAGAGCGCAGTCAACGGAGGGGGGGAGGGAGGAGGAAGTAGTAGGCCTGCTTGAATTGGGTATAGTTTGCGAGGACATGATGGTAAGGTTAGATGAAAGGTCGGGAGAGTAGGTTTTTGAGTGTGTATAGGGGTGAGGTTATAAAAGAGGTGTCGCGGTGATGAGTGGGCCGAGAGAGCTGTGAGTTATTGAGGTGAAGCAGCGCCCAGTAGCGCCTTTATACACAATATTCTAGCGTGTAGACTCGAAATCGCGCGGGGTGAATCTCGGGCCCGCAGGGCGCAGACAGCCTGCAGCTTTGAATACGGTTCTCCGCTGCCGCAGACGGGCGCCAAAGAGTAATTTTCATCGAGATTCCGTAATCTTAGAATCTCCCGGAGTAGTTTAGGAGATGCGGTGAGCATCAAGGATCCAGACAAGCGAAGAATGTGATTGGTAGGTCGGTGGGAGATGCTCAGATGGAAGGCCATCAAAGACCGCAGTGACTCAGGATGCTGTTCCGTAGGTTGTTCGTCCATGCCCATCTATGACTCTTGTGCCGACTTAGAGTCATTCGGAACGTCCCGGCTTCGAAATGCAGGGGATAGGCTTCTCTGCGGCATCAGAAGCAGCTGGCATTTGGGTATTTGT
Organism: Tulasnella sp. 332; assembly: GCA_019632285.1. Taxonomy (NCBI): domain Eukaryota; kingdom Fungi; phylum Basidiomycota; class Agaricomycetes; order Cantharellales; family Tulasnellaceae; genus Tulasnella; species Tulasnella sp. 332. Next base: position 80,896 of record WSTV01000032.1, on the reverse strand, counting down.
CTACAAAGCAAATAGCGTCCGTTTTGTTCGGCTTGACTGGAGCGAATGCACATGTTCCCAAGACGCGCGGAATAATGACCGATCATGTAAGTCCAAGTAATAAGCACTTAGGAGCTCGAATTTGAAGTATCTGCCCCTATTCTAGATTAATTAAGGCGCTAAACGCGTACATTGGCAGTCAGGACAAAAGATGCTCTTGCACCACAGTATTCCACATTGCCTCCTGCACAGGTGACATCAGCACGAGGTTGTATATAACTTGTATAGTATTTATATTTTCATTGCTTCAGTCGTCTATTCAGTTCTCAACATGCAGATGATGCCGCATTTCGTTCACACCTTGCAGTTGATGATGTCGACAAACTCGGGCTTAAGTGAGGCACCTCCGACGAGGAAGCCGTCGATATCGGCCTCTCGACCTGATAGAGAGTTTAGGAATCGAACAGATCAGGAAGTTCAACTGGCGGTGAGGTAAGGAAGTAACTGACTGAGCTCCTTGCAGTTCTTGGCGCTGACACTACCGCCGTAAATGATCCTGGTCGTTTCAGCCGCCTCAAGTGAGACGGAGCTCTTGAGCCAAGCTCGGATTTGGGCGTGTACTTCTTGTGCCTGACCGCAGGATGAGCGAGTCGCCTCGCGACGTAATGAAGCTATCGGGGACTGACCTGCTCGGCGGTAGCGACCTTTCCGGTACCGATGGCCCAGACTGGCTCGTACGCGATCACGATCTTGCTATGAAGCCCGGCAGTCGGTCAGTTCTTACCAGAAATACACTTCTCGAAGAAAGACCATACCTCCAGTCCTTCACTTCTTTCAAAACAGCTTCCAACTGCTTCTGTACGACCTCGAGTGTCTTGTTTGCCTCTCTTTCCTCAAGGGTCTCGCCGCAGCACAGCACGACGTTCAAGGCCTCAACCTCGACGCACGCTTTGGTCTTCTTAGCGATCTGATCGTCCGTCTCCCCGAAGATGGCACGGCGTTCGGAGTGACCCAGGATGACCCAGGAGATACCTTCGGTGTGGAGCTGGGCACCGCTGATCTCGCCAGTGAACGCACCCGAGGGGACGTCGTAGCAGTTCTGGGCTGCGACGTGGATAACCGGGGGTTGTTTGTGGTTTATAAATTCTTGGAGATGGAGGAGGTAGATGGCTGGGGGGGCGATGAGGATCTCTGGGGACGGTGATAACCATGAGTGGATGTCACTCCTCACTGGATCTCCATCTGTACGTGACACACACCGACATTGGGATCAATCGTTGTCTGATTGAACCATCCTGTAATGAGATTTTTAAGCGACTCCGATGAGCCGTTCATCTTGAAGTTGCCTGATCACAGTGGATACGGAGTCATGTCAATCTGCGGGTAGGCTTGAAGATCCAACTTCGCGACCCGTAGTTGGACTCACCACCGACGAAGAATTTGCGCGGCATTGGTAGATCGTTCTAGTAGTGATGATAGCTGAAAGGAAAGCGGATGTGTGTGGGATGAAGAGAATGAGTCGTCGCGTGAAAGAGACGTAGGGGATGAATCAGTCGACAATGCTTACGCAATGACGAGCAATTCATGATCCAAATCTGAACTGATCTCCTGAATCACCTACTTATACCACCACTCTGCCTTGCTTTTTCCACTTCCCATTGTTCTCCTTGAATATCTCTTCTCGAAAACACATCTCTTAACCACCACTTTGTCTATCAACCCAGTTCAGTCATGTCGTGGCAAGGTCCGTCTGTCGACGCGACGCCGTCGGGAGCCGCTACTGATCGATTGACTCCTTACAGCCTATGTCGACACGCACCTCATTGGAACCGGCAAGATTTCGCAGGCGGCTATCGTGGGCTTGGCACCAAATGGTGGCGTATGGGCCACGAGTTCTGGATTTACCGTCAGTATTGCCCTCAATGCATCACACATAGCTGGGTCGTTGTTGGTGATATACGGGCTTTCAAGGAGAGCTGACTTCTCGGTTTTCATAAAATCAGATTTCGGCGGAAGAGCAGACAGCTATTAGGAACACATTAGTCAACCCAGAGAACGCTCTGACCACCGGCTTACGGATCGCGGGCACGAAGTACTTTGCGCTCCAAGGAGACAAAGAACACTTTTACGGCAAGCAGGGGGTCAGTTATCCTCATCTTCTCCCAACATCCCGGCATCCTAGGGAATACAGTGGGAAGAGCCTGACGACGTCCTGGACTTGTTGTAGGCGAATGGCGTAGTAATTGTCAAGACAAATCTAGCTGTGCTCGTCTGTGTCTACCAGGCGCCCATACAGGCTGCAGAAGCTACCCCCGTCGTCCACTCCGTGGCTGACTATCTCAAGACAAGCCAGTCTTGATTCATGCCACCTCGAGCGGAATTGGGATCAACTGGTGTAGAAGATACTTGTAGGAGAGGTGCTGATGTTGCGGTTGTTATTGTGATATGTTTTCTGTGATGATATTGAATTCTAGTTTCAATGCAAGCCTTCGAAACATCATTCTGGCTTATGATCTCGCCGACGTATTTTTGCTGGTGGAAGGGTTATGGAGAGGGTCGGTCATGGAAGTTCCACGGCTCAAGGGATATCTACTCTTTGATGATTGCACTACAGACTGGGACGTTGTACAATATCGACTAGGTAATCAATGAGCGGACCACCCAGCTCAGCACCGGCGGCGACGGCCTCGGCGACGACAGAGGAACCTGTCGCCGGACCATCGACCTCGCCTCCCCCTCAATATGTTCCTCCAAAGCCGACTGCGCCCAAGGGCCCACTCAAGCCCATCCTCAAACGACCTCCCCCGCCTCCTCAGCCGTTCTTCTCGTTCACTCGCAGCGTTTTGAGCATTGGAAGCAAGTTCTTACCTCCGGCAAACAATGCGTCTCCTACTACGACTACCAACCAACAGGCTGGTAATGGTACCACAATAGCAAACGGAAATACCCCTCAGGCGAATGGACACACCGCAGGAGACCAATCCCTTCGACGCGCTCACTTCATCGTACCCCACCTGACAACCACGTATCCTATATCCTCGGCTGCTCCACCTTCAACGCCGGGTCTAGCCGATGCTATACGAGATATTGAAGATCGCGAGGCGGAGCGCAGGTTACGGGATTTGGGGAGCGAAGGGGTGAATTGGTCATTGGAACGCCTAGAAGAGTTTTACAGAGAATGTTGTAGACTAAGAGATGAGGCTGTTCTGGTGACTGTGGTCAGGAGCATTCAGGTGTGGCTTGGAGGACGATCGCTTGCTATGGCGCGTGAGCTAACTACGCTGACACCATCTTATGACGGCAATTCAGCTGGCTGGTATGGTCCCACCTCGCGTGCTGGATTTGACAGGCATCAAGCTGTCACCCTTTTCTGCCTCTGCGCTAGCAGATACGCTGTCGATGGAATGGGGTTTGCGAAAGCTCATACTCAAAGATTGTGATCTCGAAGAATTGGTATGCTACATCTTACTTCCCTTGAAGCCCAACCTCACCTCGGACATCTGTCACGCAGACCCTCAAACCGATTTTGCACGCGTTGTTGATTCCGCAGTCACTACCATACCTTTCATTATCGGGAAATAAGCGGTTAAAGCACCCGGCTTATAAGTTGATAGGTATCTATGCAACGAAGGTGAGAGCTTCGAGACATCTCACGGGCATTATACGGTCTGACAGGTTGGCTTTGTTGCTCAGGCCAACGCGCTTCAGTTTCTCGATCTGTCGCTGACGCCGTTAGACAAGCGATCCGTTGAATACCTTGTCGCCGCCCTAGAACCGGCATCCACCCATGTGACCACCTCTAATCATCAATCCGCAAATGGCGCGTCCATCTTATCACCCACTTCACCTCTTGGATCGACCTCTCTGCTGTTATCCCCACTTTCCCCTTCGACGCCTCTAATCTCCGAAGGCTGCGCCCCCAACAGCGCCCCCAGTCATTCGTACTTCACACCCAACCACCACGTAGGCGGTCTGCCACCAAGCGGTTTCTCCACCCCTGCGATCTCAAACTTCCCGAAATCATCCTTACCACACGCGAACGGCACGTCGTCTCCAACGCGCCGTCCTTCAATCATCACGGACTCGCGTTCTCAGTCTCCCGCACCATCTTTACAATCTCAACAACCGCCATCCCCTCCACAGTCGCCCATGACCACATACCGCTCTCCTGCCGTACGTGCGTCGCAGAAGAAGAAGAAGAAGGTTCAGCTTGTCAGTTTACGATTAGACGAGTGTGGCCTTCGGGCAGGAAGTCTGGAAGTGCTCGCGCAAGCCATCCGACCAAGTTGCGTTCGACACTTATCTCTGCGCGCGAATCGGATCGGACCCACGGGAGCGGTGGCGTTAGCATTGATGATTAAGGACTACCCAGATTCGATGCCCGTTCTAGGTGGTACTGGTCCTGGTGCGACGAATTCCCCCCGTTTGGATAGTATGATGAGTGGTTTGATGTTGAGCTCAGGATCCCCCAGCTCACCCCAGAACCTGGGGCTGCCAGGGGGAGGAGCGGCGACTCCTTCGCCTGGTCCGTCTCCAACTGCACCAGTATCTGGCACACTCCCTCAAAAACCGCCTCCGAGACATCCGCTCTTGCAACACCAACAACAGTATCAGCCACCTCAGTCTCCGACAGCAACCGGTCCTGCCCCTGCCGTCCAACCTACATACACGCCATATATTCCACGCTCGCGGCGGAACATTGTACCCGCCTCACCATCCGCGGCCGTGCAAGCTCAGATATCACCATCTTCAACGGGATTGGCCTCCCCACCTGTTATCACGTCGAATAAGGCGGGTGGCGTGACCACGAGACATAGTCCGTCGCCACTTTCTTTAACTTCCCCCTCTGTTCAACAAGCGAAAGACAAAGTTGCCGCTGCGATGGGAGCCGGAAAAGGTGGTCCCTCTGCGCTGGAGGGCCATTCGGCGGCTTTGCTAGATCGAGTGAGGAGCCTGGATAACCTGCCGAGGTTGGGAGCGTTGCAGACGTTAGATCTGAGGTCGAATGATCTAAGAGTGCGTTTTTCATTTACGGGCTTCTGGTTGCTGATATTGATGGATGACGGAAATTTGATGGTTTATCCCTGACAGGGAGGCGTTATATACATCGCACAAGTCCTCAAGCGGAATCGGACCCTCAAAGTTTTGAATCTGAGTGAAAATCGGGTCGACATACAAGGGTTGGTGGTCATTGCGGAGGCACTGGTATGTTCCTTCATAATCATCATCGTCACGGTAAACCAATTCACCTTCAAAAAGAAATATAATTCGACTCTGGAGACTCTAGACATGAGCCGGAATCCTTGTTGCGGGCCCGGTTTGGAAGGGGTAAGTTGACAGTATCTACGATTTTTATAGCGATGCAACTGATACATGTCCCGAACAGGTTACATCCGTCCGCACTGCCTTTACAATCAACACCTCGCTCAAACGACTCTTCCTCTCCGGAACAAACCTCACTTCCTCAGGAGCGATCGCACTCGCCGAATTCCTCCCTGATGCGCGCTCGCTCCTTCACCTCGACCTGACGTACAACACGCTCGACTTGGCTGGTGTGTTGGCACTCTCTGTAGGGCTGAAAATGAACGAAGTCGTTCGGTGTCTGGACGTGAACGTCCCACCAAACGATACAGAGTTCGCGCGGTTAAGCAGGGAGATCTTCAAATGCTGCGTGCGGAACACCGAGCGAGCGGAAAGTGAGCTTGGGGGTCCCGGGAGGTGGACGATGGGTGGGAGCACGGCTGGTGATGGGACCAGCGTCTATAGTCAGAGCGGAGAAGGGGGTGGTGATGAAGGATTGGGTTTGCTGGGACTGGGAGGACTTCCACAGCGCGGTGGGGTGTGGGGGTTAATTGAGAAGAGTGAGTTAGCAAAGGGGATTAAGAAGGTTGTCGAGAAGGAGCGATTGGGAGAGGAGAAGAGGGAACTGGCCACATTGAGTGGGAAGGAGCGTTTGGACGTCTGGAAGTAAGTTGACCTTGTGTGGGAGCGCTTGCTTCTAAGACTAAATGCACCGAAACGCTCGACAGAAAAACTCCGGCTGAGGTTATTCGAACCTCCAAGGAGTGCATAGAAGACGTCAGTGTTATGCTTTGACCAGAGATGACGCTTCGCCTCCAGCTGACTTACATTGCTTTAGCTTCAACTGCTCCTAGGCGGTGTGTTGCCACCGGAGAACGGTCAGAAAGAACGTCTTGTCGAGCGAGCGCAGGCTTTCGCCAGTGTCATCGCCGAGATGATTCAAGTCGAGAAGGATGCTGACACATTGCAAGAACTTCTACCACTGAATGACGAGCTGATCTCTTACATCAAGCGGGTGGTGAGCCCTTTCTCATGACCTGTTTACTGATTCATACTAACGGAATGCTCCTTGTAGCGTTCCGTCACTGGACAAGGCCTATCTATATCCCTACCGCCGGCCAACGGCCTCACGACCGAAGGCGCCGTCATGTCGCCAAAAGTGGACTACAAGGGTAAAGGCCGGGCGACACCGCAAGACGAAGAACCGATGCGTGATTTCTTCGGAGAACCTCGTCAACGGCGTGATGCAGATGAACCGACCGAGAATCAGCCGCAGCAGCAACCTAGAGTCGGCAGTCCAAGACCCGACATGCCGTCTCCTGTGGAACGGAGCCGGCTATGGGTCGTCGAGGAGGCAGAGGTGTTCCGGAAGGGACAGGTTCTACTCGGCCCGGAGGAGATGGGTGAAGTCGAGGAAGGTGAAGGTGCACAAGCGACTGGGGATGAGTTGAGGAGAGAGGTAAGGGGTCGTTAGCTAATGACTACTGGCAAAGACTGAAACACCGACCACGGGGACTTTTTGTAGCTTCTGGAGGCAGAGGTCGAACGGCCTCGGCAGCGGCTGATCGATTCCGAGTACGACAGTCAAGAGGAGCAACGACTGGAGCTGCCGAAGCAGGCAAACGACCCGAACGCCGAATTTCGCTCCGTCCTGCATTGACCATCGTCCAACTCGTTCCCCCCGAATCTTCACCTCATCTAGTTGTTGCAATTGATCAGATCGTTTCGTTCGAGAATAGTTTTTACATTTGATTTGGGCATTCCGGTAATGTGTGACTGTGGTCACATGCAAGGGGCTCGGATAGCTTCTGATGTTTGTTTTGTCGAAAGAGGTTCAAATCTCTTGATCTAGCCTCAAATCAAATCTCTCGATCGACTGGTTTCTCTGCACCTCCCCTTCCCTTCCCCCTTCATTTACGCCCTCCACCAGATCCAACTTTGAAGCAATCACCTTAACACTACATACATCACAATGCCCCGCAAAGCTGCCGCTCCCAAGTCCACTGGTGCCACGGACGAGGCCAAGCCCGAAGGTGCTCGCAGGTCGACGAGGATCGCCGAGAAGCCGGTGTCTACATCCGCTCCCGCCCCGGCGAAAAAGGCAGCTGCGAAGCCTAAGGGCAAGCGAGCAGCTGAGAAGGACGATGAGCATGAGGAGGCTGAGCCTGCCCCGAAGAAGGTGAGGTGTCGTGGGCCAATTCTTCATCGTGTGTGATAGCGTGGCTGATGTACCAATTCGTTTTCAAGGCTAAGCCTGTCTCCAAGGCTGTTGCAGCTGAAGAGACTGCTGCTACCGCTGAGGATGCTGCTGAGCCCTCCATTGCTGAGCCTGCCGTCGTAGAGCCTGCCGTCGAGGCTGAGGCGGAAGCTGCGCCAAAGCCAGTGAGCAAGCCCGCAAGCAAAGCAGCCTCTACCGCTGCCAAGCCCGCCAGCAAGGCGTCTGCTGCCAAGCCCTCCAGCAAAGCTGCCTCTACCAGTAAGCCCGCCTCCAAAAAGTCCACTAGAGGGCATGCCTCCACCGCTGCTGCCGCTGAACCGGCCATCACCGAAGAAGACGAGGAAAAGGCTGTCAGCGAGCAGATGGAGGTTGAGGATAAGGAAAACCACAAGGAAGAGGTCAAGGCCGCAGCCGCCGAGGCTGAGGCTGAGGCTGAGGTCGGAGAGCTCCAAATTGGTGATGGTTTGCCTGAATGGACATTTCAGAACGAGAAGGGCGAGGACATCGAGATTGCCAAGCTTGCTGGAGAGAAGGGGCTCGTGCTATTCTTGGTTCCTAAGGCTGATACCCGTGAGTCATCAACGGACATCAGTGTACATTCGTCTTGTAGCTTACGATCGCCTCGCATCCCAGCCGGGTGTACCACCCAGGCTTGTGGTTTCAGGGACTCTTACGAGGACTTTGAGAAGTATGGGTATGCTATCTACGGCTTGAGCGCTGACACGCCAGTTGCACAAGCCAAGTGGCAAACCAAGGTACTTCCATAAATTTGCTTTACTCCCAATAGTCCTCCTTTGACTTTGTGCTCACGGTTTCTGGTGCAATCCAAACAGAAAAATCTTCAATACTCGCTCATCTCCGACCCCAAGCGGAAGCTGATCCACGCACTCGGAGCTAAGACCGGATCATCCACCAAACGGAGTCATCTCGTTTTCGAGAAGGGATCCGGAAAGCTGATCGAAAAGAAAATTGGCGTGAAGCCGGCAGATAGGTTAGTAATGTTCTCTTATTCACCCGCGGAAAATCTCACCAAAAATCTGAACTATTTGTAGTCCAAAGCATGCGCTTGAGTTCATCAAGAAGCATCACCCCAACGACGCTTAAACGCCAGCTTACATGTTGCCAATGTCTTTGACGTGATTCAAGCAACCCTGCGGCTGGACTGCACATGATGGACGATCCTCCCTTCTCATCTCTCTCTCCAACCCCTTGAGAGCCCGACTTTATATATGCTTGCCGATCACCCTTCCCCTTGCCTTCCCGGACCAACTAACCGCTTTCTTTTCTCTCTTTGTCTCAACACGGATCTGGATGGATGCATCGATGGATGGGATGTACATCAGGATTTTCGTTGGCCCAGAAACGATTATCCTCCTTTTGTATGTATTGTCAGAACTATTTTGCCTGTGGATTGTTGTACTAGCTAGATACCGCTGTCAATGCCATGTACCCTTGTGGTAGCGCGATCCTGGCCGAATCGACTGGGTCAAATATACGGCTGACTAGAGACCGCGCTGGGTGCTGCTCTATCGACTTGGCCTCCAATGCCCCTGGCTACACTCGTCACGTCACTTATGTTCCTATCGTTGAAGTCTCCAAGCACCTACCGATGACAAAAGGTTAAAGTTATATTCACCCCATCAACGAGCGAAGAGCGGAGGTGATGTGAGCGATTGATGCCGGTTGCGAACTGGCGTGAGACTCCATTGCCCTCCTCACCATCAGAGATGGACAGCCAAGAACGCTTTGATATCTAGGGGGCCCAAGTGATTACCTCACCCTTATCTATTCCTGGTCCTGAGCCTTGCACTATTATCCCTTTCGCCACTGCTATGTATTGTCATTCGCCTTCAACTGCCTCTCCGTCAGCTCTACCGCTTGCACTCTTGGCCATCCTTTTTGTCGCAACACACTCACCACTAGCAGGAAATGATGCAGGTTACGGTGCCGTTATATGTGTTTATTTGGGAACAACTCACTCTTGTATGATGGTGCGTCGACAACACGACATTATGGTATGCAACATGAGGTTTTATTCTCATTAGTTTCGCATTCAGGATTTCAAAGAACGGAGAGGTGGAATCAGTAGTAAACGACTGGAACTACCGTGCTACTCCTTCCTGGGTTTCATTCATGGATGATGATGCATCGTAGGCAACTATCCACGAAAGCTAGATAGTTGTACTCAGCGCGTGTCGTCCTAACCAGGCTCAGATGCTACCAATGCTTCATGCTGACCCGATGCCATGAATACCACCTTTCACGCCAGGCGCCCCATCAGTGATAGCTTCGAGGGTTTCGATGCGGAGAGGAATATCAAGTACTGGCTGTACTCAATCATCGAAGAGCTAAGCGAGCCCTTTATCGAAGTCAAGCACGCGGGGTGAAAGGGGCCTTGAAGGATCCCGAAGATATCACGGCGGTGATTCTGAAAAAGATGAAAGAAACCGCCGAAGCCTGCCTTGGAGAGGTAGACACCAATGTGGTCGTTGCCGTACCCCCCTGCTTCAATAGTCCTCAACGGCAAGCCACCTTGAACACCAGTACCATTGCTGGTCTCAAAATCCTCCGTATTCCTAACGAATCGATCGCCGTCGCAATGACCTACGGACTTGACAAGCGAAACTCCCAATGTGGCGGCGAGACTTACGCTATGGTCTACCATCTTGGAGGCAAAATATTTGAGGTCTTTCCCCTCGAGATTGACCATGGCGCCATTAACATCTTATATACCGCCGTCGACATCTTGGTGGGGAAGACTTCGATAGGAGTGTGATTGACAATCTCCTCAAGCTGTACAACGACAAGACCGGCAGAGACGTGTCTCAAGACTAAATCGCCCTTGGAAGACCGAAAGGCGAGGTCGAGAACGCCAAGCACATTTTATCAACCCAAATATCAACGACGGTTGAGATAGGGTTATTGAGGGACGGAACGGTTTCTTAGAAAACCTCACACGACCTAGGTTCGAAGACATCAACATGGATCTCTTCAATAGGACACCGAGCCTCGTTGAGCAGGTCCTTAAAAACTCTGGAAAATACAAGGAGATTAATGACATGCGTTCACATGTGGATCTCACCCTTGGTGCTTGGAACCCGCTTTGACTTTGCGCAAGGAGGGCTTAGATACTTCTCGTCGGCCGCTCCACTCTTGCTCCGAGGTGCAATCCCTTTTGAATGAGATCTTTAACGGGAAAGAACCTTCCAAAAACATCCACACCAAGGCAACCATCCCATGGGGAGCTGCGCTCAAGGGTGCCATCTTTGCGGAAGCGAAGGCCCTGGTGACTTGTGAGTCATGGAAATCGTCCCGCTTACCCTTGGCATTGAGACTGCTGAGAGCGTCTTCACCACGATCATAAATAGGAATCTTGGCTGGATGCCACTCAATGCTATTTCACTCAACTCTTTCACGTTATAGTATCCCCGCACGACGATCCCAGACCGTCTTGACAAACAAACAAGCAAACCGGACCCACCGTTAGGGTGGTCGCTGAGGGATGCCGGGCGCTTGGCGAGGATAACAACCTCCACGCGGAATTCGACTTCAAAAAGATATCTCCCTGCACCACACGATATCCCTCGGACGGAAGTCACCTGCGAGATGAATCCAGAGAGCGTGCTCACGGCGGAAGCGATCGAAAAAGCTCCGGAAAGTCAGCGACTATCCAGATTTTTAGCTCTGGCGATAGCCGTCTCTCTGTTAAAGAGATCGCGCCCCTTATAAAGGAAGCCGAAGGGTTCGCGGCCGAAGAGGAAGCAAAAAAGAAGGCAGAAGCCATGAACTCTCAAGAATCATGTCCGGAAAGTCAGATGGATACTGGGGGCGTCATTAAGAAGGTCTTAGGCCATCAGAAGAGGAATATCCTTGCTACCTCAAAGATGTTTAGCAATGCGATCGACGAATCCGGGCCGAAGGCAGTCCCGGATGCACCCGAGGACAAGTTGGCGAACATGCAGGCCCTCAGTAAGTCGATCCCGGTTGAGGATGATGAGAATGGCTTATTTGCCGATGAGTCTATCAAACACGATGAGCTGTAGGCTCTGGACTTATTTGCGAAATTTCCTTCCTCTTTTTAATTGCCCTGTTTAACTCGAGAATTGCTTTCGGTGTTGAAAAGTTCGCTTAGTATGAGTGGATCCGATGAGATAGAGTGCGAACGCGATAAGCTGATTGCATCAATCACACAATGGCCTCAAGAAAGGGGAATTCTTGCCTCGATCATGATAAGCGCCCTAAGATCATGATTATGATATACCGGAGGTGATCTACACACGCCGCCTACGATTACAAGGATAAGAGACGCCAATACATACAATTAGTACGACAGGAGGAGCTACATAAAGATGTAGATATAACTGGGACCATTTCAACCTTGTCACCCATCCAACGCATTCCTCCATTTCCTCGATTGCCTCATCAGTCCATTTCAACTCCCGAGATTGTGTAAACTCGTCAGTCAGCGACAATTCATTTTCGCCGTCTATCCCACTGACGTACCTTTCTCTCGTGCATAAAGAACATGGCAGGGACACCCGCACCATACACTACATCGGCAGGCTTCGGCGTCATCCCAGCTCTCATGGATGATGAGAGCTTTGTCAACGGCGTCTGGGCCGGTATCCTTGCTAGCAGGTACTTTGCATTCCCCACCTTTGTCATCGAACCCGAGAAGTACACCAAGAGTGGGAGCAGGGCGGACCTCTTCGTCCACCGGATCGCCGATGGCCACCCTATGCTTTGCTACGAAGGCAAGGTCAAAGGCGGGAAGGGTGCGGCGTTTGACGAGGCAATCGTCCAGGCCGGTAAATACATGAAGGACACGGGCGCCAAGTACGGGATGGTTGGAATTGGACGTGAGGTGGTCTTCGTTACGCCGTATTTGAGCGATCTCTACGAGCTCCAGATTCAACGTGGAGTGATCAGGCCTGCCAAGGGACATCATCCTTTAGATATCAGTACGGACAGTGCCTCCATCCATGCGATACTAACGCTCATCCAGCAACAGGTTCGTCGCTTTCGAATAGTATTAGTTTGGTTGTTTCTGATGCACTTGATTCTCTCATGGCAGACATGAGATCCATCCCCTACTCTGATGGTCGGTTCTGCCGTTGCCTTCAAATGAATGTTTGGTTATTGTGTATATCATCTAAGACGACTCACAAACATCCCAGAGACTCTTCAAATCGCCATTTATGTGTGCTTTCATCATATAGGTGGTGATTATATTTTGAGCGGAGCGGAAAAGCTTTGCCCTCGATAATTGGCTAGCATATTGCCCATACATCAGCCATGCCCCCAATTCCAAGCAAGCAGCAATGGTGTTTAGATTACTGAACCTTGGTCGCTGCAGAGTGTATCGCATCATGGGTCATTGGTTTAAAAACGCGAAAGTGACAATGTACCAGACCCCATCCTTAGGTGTTTTGATCATACGAGCAGTATAGACTTTCGTTTTCCCTTGTATTTCTAGTTTTCTTGTGCGGTCCTGGGCGAATTGATGGTGCTGTCGTGACCATATTGTACGGTCGCGGTGGACTAGGAGTGCTCCACAGTGCTTAGTGTTCTCGATCAGTTCGTAAGGCCATCTGGATCCATGATTATTCTGGCGGCAGACTTCCACATGCCAGGGATACGGTACGAGACATCCTCCAAAGCTGGAAGACTGGAAGCGCTGTGAAGGAAAGATCGTCGCATGCTCAATATATCGAGCGATTGAGTCGGCCGGGCGGCGAGCTTTAAGATGTTGGCAAAGGTCTCAATTGGGAGGAGTAAGAACGGGCTTAGAGCAGTGAACAAGTTTTCTTTGATAGATTAGAAACGATGCGAGATGAGAGACTCACTGCAAAGTCTCTGAGGAGGCTCTGGATGTCGCTAGTTTTGAGGTCTGGGGTACGGTCGTTGTGTACTTGCGACGAAGTGTGATCCAACAGTCAATACCTACCAAGTGACATCTGGAGCTTATACGACTCCCAACCGGGATAGATTTTAAGTCTGGGTTTTTGATTGGATTGGCAGGGCTAGATTGTACGTTCGGCTGAGCGAGACGACAGCCGGTAATCCAAGAAGGGTGCCCCGGTCCTCTTACGTATTGTCTTAATTTTTTGAGTGACATAGTCTTGAATTGAGTAACGCCTTTTGGTCTTAAGGTTTTTTTTTCTTCTACTTTTTTTTTCCGCCAGTCTCAGGGTAATAGTTGGAGCCGTGGAGAAAGGCGATGAGAGGTTCACAAAACTGAACATCAGTTTACGATGGTTTAGTCGTATCCGGCTTTTGTTGTAATTCAAGAGCTTCCAGGCGGCCGAAGATAATACCACGATGTCGTTATAGCAATTGATTTCAACAAAATAAGACTATGCGTACGTACAGGTACCCCTTCTTTTCATCAGACTCTCAAACGCCCAGGTTCCTCTTCGGCTTGTTGTAAACCGGCTTCGCCGCTGTAGTCGTATCCAACTGCTTTCCAACCTCTTCGATATGCGAGTCTGTGGTCGCCTTGATAGCCTTGGTCACTGTGGTGGCGGGTTGGGGCAGAATACCAGCGATGTTCTTCTCTAGCTCCGCCACGCGAGCGTTGACGTCCGACTCGAATTTGCTCTGCTCGGTCTGAAGAAGGTCCTTGATTCCGTTTGTGGCGGTCGCGGCCCAGGTGGTGAGCTTCTTGCCGCTGGCGGCGATAGTGGCCTGCTCGCTTCCGGAGGAGACGACGCTGGACATCCCAAGAAGGAGCTTGACACCTTCCTGGATGTGTTGGTCATACATGAGAACGTAGAGCTGACGAAATTAGGCACCGAGCGTTAGTTACACTGTCTCTTGAAAGCTATCATTGAAAATGGCAACCCACCTGAGAAATGTCCTGGACAAGACGACCGATCTTGGCCGCGGCGAGAGCCTGATTATAGATGGCCTGTTTACCGAAGTTGCTGAGGGACACACCTGCGAGGGAGATATCCTTGGTCGAGTCATTGATGAGGGTGATGAAAGAGGTCATCGTGGTCCCCATGGACACTTTGATAGTGTTGTTGATAGCGCTGAAGAAGTGGACGAGGTCGGCGAGACAGCCCTTGAGCTGGCACAAGAAAGCGATGGCTTGGATGAGGATGTTGCGGATCTTGTCCCACTGTCGAAGACAACAGTATGATCAAATCTGCTTCTTCGTGACTCGTGACTTAGGAGCGTTCAATCAACTCGTACCTCAATCTTCTGGAGGTCCAGACCGGCAATCTGGCCCATGATCTCTCCAAGCGCCTTGGTGACCTCAAGCATCTTGTTGGTTGATTTCTCGTACGAGTCACGACTTGCGTTAAGCTGCGATCCAGCGGAGCTCAAACGGAATTGAGCGTTCTTGACCGCCATCTGTGCCGCACCCTCATCACCATCCACGGGCGGCGTAGCTGGTGTATCTAGGCCCGGGGACTGTATAGGCGCGGTGTTGGTCTTGAGCTGCGCCTCGGTCGCGAATTGAGAGGCGGAATAGGTGAAAGCGTTGATGTTGGAGACGACGGCAGCGATCTTATCAGCGGGCTTGGTCGCCTTGAGTGCGTCTAGGTCGTTGCAAAGCTATCACAGAGAAAGGCCCCATCAGTTCCATATTCAAAATATAGTGTTGCTGCCAGGGTTGAATTTCATATGCACCTTCGCACCAGTGGTTAATAGCTGCTTGGCGGTGACGCTGGGTTGGTCCGTCCCAAAATTCCCTCCAAGAGCGGTCTCCATGGTTCCTTTGACCCATCTCAGACCATTCTGGCCATCACCTTCGACGACGCTCCAATCGACACCATTTTTCGGACCTTCAGTAGCGATGTGGTGGAGTGAGCTAGCAGCGAGTCGAAGACACTCAGCCTTTTGGTAAGCCGGATCGTACGACGCTGGAGGATTCATGGTCGCCTTGTTGAGGGGGGTACTCGGGTTACCCTGCGCAACGCTTATGGCGTTATTTCGAGTGGCGGTGTGTTCCTGACCTCCGCCGAGATATCTGTTGACGCCGGAGTTGACTCCCGTCAGGACCGCCTTAGAGAGACCTTCGACAAACTGCATGCCGCTGACGAAACAATGATAATGTGCCATGATGAGCATTAGGTCGAGGTCGAGTAGATAAGTATCAACGTACACAAGATCCCAACCACTGGGCATGCTATCTGCGGCCTTCTTGAATTGATCTTGGGCCTGTGTGAGGATAAGTCATCCATCTTAGCTGAGCCGGATCTTTAAGGAGCTCACGTCATCGAAAGATTTCTTGGCCTCCTCGAGGTGGGTCTTCTCCAGCGCCTTTGCTTCCTCCGCAGCCTGGTGTAACATGGATGATCATGGGTTGATTTTTTAAGAGTATTATACTGTTGATGCTTTGTGTGACGAACCTTCTTCTGAGCGTCCAAGATGGCCTGCCTCATCGTGGCGTCTTTGAGTTTTGACTCATTGTCGCCCTGAGTGGCCGTGCAGCTCTCGTGGATCTCCATCGTTAGGTCGAGAAGGGTAGCGAAGGCGTCGTCCATCTCTTGAGCCTTGCTGAGGCATGTGCCCACGGCACTTTGAAGCTGGCTGAGTTGACTCGGGAGATATCGCCTGAGATCATCATTATTCTGGGCGTCGGTGTTTCCGTCTGTACCGACCAGGAGGTTTATGATGTTGTTCACTCCCGCTATACGCGTGATTTTTCGGGCATGTCAATTTCGACGTGGAATAGAAAGCATTTTTGACGTACGTTTGATTCCAGCACAACGCTTAGTGATCGTCTAGGATGATCGTAAAACAGTTTTAATTGGTTGGTCAGCTGATGTTAACATAGGACGTACGTCCATGTCTGTGTAGCTTTGTTGGAGGGCCCGAGCGCCATCGTCGGTTAGTTGAAGAATAGTAGCCCTAAGGGAACAAGCAGTGTCAGAGACGGGTAGAATATTTCTATAATCTGAGGCACCAACCTGAAGCTGTCAGGATAGAGGACTCTCTTGAAACCACCGGTGGGGCCGACGAGCTGTGGGATGACCGAAAGTCTGAGATGGAGGATTCAAGCCGAAAAATAATCGAGCACCCAACCTTGAAGTCGGCGGCAGTAGCAACAAGAGTCAACTGGCCGAGAATACTGACGGCCATGGGGGCGGGAACCAGCATGTCACCCCTTCGGAAGGAATTGGCAAGATTATCGCATGAGCCTGATACATGCTGTAGCACTGGACGCTTACCAGTTGCTCTTGTACTGAAAGGAGCGAGTAAGCATCAGCCTCGGTTATGAGCAGATGCTGCAAAAACACTCACCCAGTAGTTGAAAGTGAAGTCTTCGACATCGGACTTGCCGCTGTTGGTATCAGCTACGGCATTGTTGAACTGGGCAACTCGATCGGCAGACATTGTGATTGATATTCAAGTAACAGGCGATGAAGGGGGCTTGGATTCTCGAATTCGGAGTGGAACGCAACTCCTTATATGGCAGCAGAGATCAACCGTGCCCAAAATATTGATATTCTGGTATTTCTGACATTGAGTGTTCCAGCGCTAATTCCAATTAATGAGCTCCCCTACGTCCCTGGACGACGGCGGTGGTTCATTCAACACCGAGCGCCTACCTGCTCTAGATACTATAAACGTCGAAGGGGAAATCGAAGCTATAAGTCGCTTGACCTGAACCCGCGCCAAGATAGGCGGTGTTTGAGATCTCGCCGCTCTCCCACGAGTCACGTAATCACGATTCCTTCTATTTCCTCCTTGAATGTGAGTTCCGTTCTGGGACAAACAGCATGACCCGGCGCTTGAAAGCTCGAGCGTAGTCAAGATGAACCTCATGACCAGTCGGCCGAGTCCTCAGGCCGCCGGAAGAGCCATCCGGTGAGCTTCGAAAACACAAATCGAGACTTTGCAAGTAGAACACCACTTCCAAGCGCCGTCCCCATCCTCCGTGCGATGATAGTACGGATGAATGCACGAGGCGCATATCCTGACGCTTCATGGAAGGACCGTTCATCGCTTATCGCACATCCAAGTTCAATAAGCGCCGAAGAGCTCCCCGTCCCCAGACATGTCAAGAGTTGAATTGAAACCCCTCCCCGATCCCAGTATAAAGGCATCCGTTCTTCATCGTCATGTTAGGCCAAATCCCCCACTCTCATATCATCGTGTTCTTCTTTGTCCCCGCTGACAAGACACAGTAAGCTACCATGTCCACCTCCAGCCAGTCCTTGCTGGTTCCCATGCCCAGCGCCGTCCCCCAATCATTCGAGTCTGCACCAGAGTATGCTCAGATCGCCACCAGTGTCAAGGCCGCAATCAACAACATCGTGAGTTGTCCTTCTCATTGCGATACGTCAAAGATGCGACGAATTAGATGGATTATCTGACTTCAATCGTTTTCCGGTCGCTACCAGAACGAGATCGTAGGCTTGCTCGATCATCCCATCGCCCTCAAAGGAGATCTCATCGAGAGAAGTTACGCTCCCGGGACTGTCGCCGCGTTCAAAGTCCAATGTTCCGAATGCGAACATGTACGTTCCACGCCCACAATCTCCAGTCCTTCTCCCCTGCCTCTAATATCTTTGCTTCGATACTTCATAGAATCTCACAGAGGCGTCTAAGACCTCCTCCGATTGGTTTAACTCCGTCGCCAAGCATTTGGAAGACATCACAAACGACATCAGTCGAGTCGAAGATCAGATCAAGTCCACCGACCAGGAACTGGCCAAAAACACCGCTGAAATCGAGGCCAACGTTAATGCCATCACGGTTTTAACCGAGAATATGAATCAAGATAAGCAACACTTGCAAGAGTCCCAAAATCGATACAGGGAGGCACAGGACAAGTACAACAGAGCCAAGGAGGAGAAAGAGAACGTCCAAACGGTAGGTTTTCGCGTTATCTACTAGATAGGTCGCTGATGCGTTGATGCCACCTGGTTCTAGGCCCGCAACTGGCTGTGCTGGATGCCCGTGGTCGCCGTCGCGCTCACCGTCGTTGACCTCACCGTAGAGGATAGCGCTGTTAACTCCACTCGTGACCAAGTCAACGCTGAACAGGGCCAACTCGAGAGGGATCAAAACATGCTCAATGGGCACGCAGATCAGCTGAGGCAGCTGCAACAAGATGGTCTCACGCTCCACGCCACCTTGACGAGTCTTCAGGCTAAACAAGGGGAGCTGAAGGCCCAGGAGGAGAAGTTGAAGGTGGATTCGGACTATCTTCGTCCCTTGAAGGTGAGCTTACATACAAGCATCCTCCTTCCTTCTCTGCCTCCTATCTCACTGCGCTCTGTATTTCACGACAACCTTTCTAGATCAACATCGACCACTGCATCCATACTGTCTCCGGTGCCTTAGGAAGCGCGTCTAACATCGATAACATGATGTCCATGAAGAATGTTGGGTTTGGAATCAAGGGGCTCGTCGATGCGCTCAAGACTGGTCGCGATTTCCGCGGAGCGCTCGCATCAATGAATGAGCAGGGCTATGAAGACCTCGACAAGAAAATCCGAGCGATCGAAACGGTGGCGAAACACCCTAGGCTGGGCGTGTAGGGGCGCTTGCACGGCTCGATATTCAGCAGCTCCAGACGAATACATGTATTTTGATTGTTTCCCCCTGCGATTACAGTTTCGGCGTGTTGGGTCCATGGCTAAAAGGGTAAATCAGGCTCGCCTACTGCAGGCGCGGGTTATTGTTGGTCTATATGCACCACTGATGCGATCCGAAGTCGGTCTATCATCGGCCCCCAACCCCGCTTATGTTAATAGGCACACGGGATTGTCAAAGTCCATCAGAAAGACACTCATGAACTGTCCGGTGGATCACATCTATTGTGCTCGCATGATTGGGAGAGGTGGAGTATCAGACAAGAGACGTTGAAACGAAAAAAAACTGGGTGTTGCGTGGTTCGTTGATGGGAAGGGCCCAACGATGTGCGAAGCCATTCACAACCTCTGCTGAGGCATAGGCGCGGGCTCCTTGTAGCGAGCCTGAAATGACCATCAAGATTCGTCAGTAAGAAAGCGAAACATCATGTTGCTGTCCGGCCCAACATACCATCTCCCTCTCCTTCTGCTTGTAGCCGCACTTCTCGTAGAACGCTAACGAGTTTGGAAAAATACATTAGGCCAAAAGTAGGAGAACGTGAAAAGATGAGAATGGCAAAAGACTTACGGATATTGTCCACGCTGCAATTCAAGATGGTCTTATACGCTCCCAACGCCTCGCTGATCTCCGTCAACGCCGTGACAACCCTCAACCCAAGCCTCTTCCCTTGAACTTTCTTATCGACCGCGATATCCTCGATGTGTCCCACGAGGCTGAGACCACGCAGGAACTTCCATTCCATGAAGACGGTCCCAGTGGCAACGATCTGATCGTTTTCCTTGTTCACAATGGCAATAACGACGTACGTTGGAGGGAGACCCGAATGCGCTATAGATTCATTGATGGTGCGGAGTTTGTGGAAGTGGGCGGTGTAGGCCTTGTCACTGGGTGTTGGGGAGGGAGAGAGCACGGAGAGCACGGGGAAATGCGAGCGGCCGACATCAGTGGAGGCAAGAGGACGGATCTAAGAACACAAGCCGCATTGAGTCAAAAGATCTTAGCTCCCGTTCGATAATACTGGAAATCTGTCTACTTACGTGCAGGTCTTCGGGGAGCGACTCCTTGAAGGAGTTGGGGATGAAGGACGGATCGAACAAAAGTTCGAGGTCGGAATCAGGAGTGTAGGCAGGCATGTCGTTCAAGTTTAAGAAGGGGGGATGTAAGTTGGGAATGTCAAGGCGCTCAGAGGGATATATGAGCGATGCTCGAGGTTGGGGTGGAAGAAAGGCGGAGTTCGTTGGCAAGTCGAACACCGAACAGCGGCGTCATCACTGCCTTGAGGCCGACCCCTGACGTA
Source organism: Tulasnella sp. 332 (assembly GCA_019632285.1). Classification (NCBI taxonomy): domain Eukaryota; kingdom Fungi; phylum Basidiomycota; class Agaricomycetes; order Cantharellales; family Tulasnellaceae; genus Tulasnella; species Tulasnella sp. 332. The sequence continues at coordinate 60,545 of WSTV01000032.1, read as the reverse complement.
GTTACGTAAGCACGCACACACGTTTCACAGCCACGCGCTCCACAACGCCTTCAGACGCATAGGATTATCTGACAGGCACTTTTCCGGCGAAGCTATGAACTGTGTTTCAGCGGAGAGAGTCGGTGCACGAACGGATAACAGAAGATGTAATGGATAATCAGATGCAAAGAATGGACGGGCTGTACAACGACGGAAAGACTGGAGCGACCGAGAATATATGCATTTATCGCCCAGCCTTCCCACCAGTTCCAACACCCTTCATACCCTGCTTCGACTGCTTCGGTGCTCCAGCAGCTCCCCCAGCGCGCGCAGGCTAAAGGAAAATGCAAATATCCAGTCAAAAACGACTCCTTCGGACAAACGAACGACAAATCGTAGAGATAACTGACCTTGGTCTCCTTTGCTTTCTTGGACTCCTTTGCTTTCTTCTCTGCCTTGGCCTTGGCGATGGCCTCCTCGCGTTGCTTCTGGCGTTCGGCTGGTGCCTGTTGCCTCCGTGCGGCGATCTCAGCCAAGGATGCACCAGTGATACCACGTTGATGCTTCACGGTCTTGCGGGACTTCTTCTTCGCAGCACCCTCCAAGATACCTATTCACATGGAAGCGCGCAAAGTCGGAGCGGTCCCGTAAGTCGCCAAGGTCTCGATAGAGAGCAGACGCATCGGTGACGACGTACCCTTCCGGTGCTGGCGACGGTACACCTGTGTCCATGAGATATCTCTCGGGTTCTTGCGCTGGTGGAATAGTGATTCGTGTTTTGGCTTGCCGAACCGGAAGATCTAGCAGAATGTTCAGACATAGATCAGCGAATGATCCTGCCTTGAACAAAGCTACGTACTTTGCTATCGCCACGGACGAAGAGACGTCCCTTTGACGGGTAGATCTTGTGTCCCGAGAAGGAATCGAGTTCGACTTTCTAGATAAGAGGGCACAACTGGCATGAGCTGGATTTCGCCTGGTTCGGCGAATGGTTACCATGTACTCACCATCTACAGTAAACGCGAATTCGTCGTGAAATGCGATCAGCGACCACCCTCCAAATAGCGTGCTCGTTCCAGCTCCCCAAGGCCCATGGTTTCAATCTAGACCATCCACTAATCCGCCAATCTAGCTCCCTCCATTCTACCAGCCCCCTTATTCTTACGTCTCATCGTTCCCCCAAACTTTCCTCCTGGTGATCATAGTATCTGTGTTGAAAATACTCTCACCTTATTGAAGTCGCTGGCGTCGTGTAGAGTTTACTTTCTGTGGATAATCACACCGTGCGGAAACAGCAGGTCCGATCGCGTCTGATCGTATAAGCACAGATATGGTAAAGAACTCCATCCACGCAAGAGATATCACCCAAATCCATAGGCCCTCCGTAAGCTCTCAATCAACCTTGAAAGCAGCCTAATGGAATGTACATCGGTTAAGCTGATTCGTCCTAATTTATTGCAGGGGATTATATCGAAGGACTGCCTTTGACAACATGAATCGTCTCTTTTCATGTTCAGCTTTTGAGAGTCACTCAATATGCCGTGGGCAGAATGAGAAATGTTAAAGCAGAAGGACAGAGGTTAAATGGCCGAGATGATTAGGGATGGCTAGAACAGCGCTGGACACACCGCCGCTCCGTTGATCATGCGGGTCCAACTAACTGCCTAGATTTATGGCGGTTGATATTTCGAAGAGTCACCTCCGTCTGTTATGGCCGTTTGATGTTTCTAAAAAAATAGGAGGAGCAAGCGGATTACACCCCGTAAGTTGTCCGATTCAACGAGAAACTTACATGGGAGGAGCAATGCATCACAGAATTTGAGTGGTAGCAGCAAGAACATGATTATTAAATCACAGCATCGAGTTCCCGCATCTCTATTTCTTTTCCATCAAATCAAACTTAACTTCCGGGCTCAGCTCGTCATTGAATACCTCCACAGAAGTGCATTCGTCACCGCAGGACAACATGATACAGGTTCTGGAGCTCTCGAAAACGGTCAGAACGTTGTGACTAAGCATTTCAGATGCGATCCACTTGGGTGCGGCTCGACCACTTTACTACGTCAAAAGTCGAGGATGATGAAATCATTCAGTCGATTCGTTCTCCACTTTTTGTAGGTACCATCTGGGTGGAATCGCTTGCTATGCGCAGCGGGTCCATCTTCCCCACCTCGGGTGCACTCGATGCCCCAGTTGATGAAAAAACCCGAAGAAATCGACGCGACCAGCCCAACGGGAACCCAAGGCGGACGCAAACTCCAGAGAGATCTTCACCCTGCCGCCACAAAGTCCGAGGAGACCCCGGCAGATCCCGACCTGATACTGCGCTTCGGCGAATGGAGACGGCTTGAGGCACCGAATAGCTGCGATCCCCCAGTCTTTGACTGACCGGAAGTCAAACGGGTTGGAAGAAGAAAGAGAGCGCCAGGATATGGACGTGGCGTGAAGTGGTGAAGGAAAGGTATACTGTATCTTGGGCACGAAGCCCGGGAGTGTCATAATATCTGATTGTGTCCAGCCGCGAGAATGACAGAGTTGCAGCGCTTTTGAATCCTCCTCTTCCTCCTTGTCCATGGAGATGCTGATGTAGAACTTCTCAAGCAGGCGTCTGAATGTCAGCGCATTGGCCTTGATGTCCACCGAAAGCGGGATGCCACGTCCGCAGACTGAGTAACCAAACCACGCGGTTAATGTCGTCGCTGGGTGCACTTGAAGATCTCATCCCTCAGGTCGTCAACAATTTCGATTGGCCTAACGCATGCATACTTCGCGAGCACGTCACTGTACTTGGGAGGGGTTGGAAGTGGGCTCAGGTCGCTGGCCGAGCTTGATCGAAATGAAATACGCGCGTCCGAAGTAAGGACGAGAGGTGTGCCGCCGACATGGTGGTCATTCTGTCGATCGGAGGGGCTGCCATAACTACAGAAAGAGAGCCAGGAAGATATTGGTATGGTCGTTCAGGATGAATTTGATGGAGCTATTCCAAAACGCTCGGCCCCTATAAGAATCCTGTGCTTCGTCGACAAGTGTGTAGAATGTGGATTGACTAGCGAAGAGATCCTTGTCCGTGCATTCGGGATGGCGTTGCGAATCTGAGCGACGTAATCCCTGTCGTTCCATGTCTCGGCCACCCCTCGAGAGCGTATACTACTGCGTTAGCGTTGTTGAGGCGGGCGAGACGTTCATGATGGAGTGATCGGCACAACTCCGTTTTCCCACTTGTTGGCGTCTGACCCACTCCAACTAGGCATGAGACACTGAAAAAGTACGTGACCGCGTCATGGATCGCCAACCTTTTGACTAGAGCATCCACCAACTCCGTGTGGCGAGAAAGGTTAGCTAAAGCCTAAAATTAATCTCGTTTTGGTAGTTCATTGATGAAAGGTCCACCTACCGGATAATGGAAGGGGATTCGATCCTTTAGGGTGATGCAGTCCTTGCGAGGCAGTGGTGGGAGGTATCACCGCTAGGATATGGATGGCTCCCTTGTCGTCAGTACCATCGGAGAAAGAGGAGGTGGAGAGTCGGTCCAGACCATCCAGCTTGCGTTCAAGATAGGGTTATTGGATTGATGAGCGAATACGAGGATCTCATCAGCGGCGTGATGCACCCAAGGGAGAATTGCCAAGCCCCCTTGCGCGCCAGTGAGTTGGTAGATATGCGGTTCAACGCCAGAGACAACTTGAGCTCGGTAGCGCCCTTCAATCCATCGACAATCATACCCGCGTCTTCTAACTCGACTGGGAGACGCAGTATAAAGTGAAAGACATGGAGGCGGGCTGTGCTATGGGTGGTAGAACGGAGGGGTCGGTTTGACTGCCACGTTTTCACCAAATAGCTGAGCGGGGTCCGATCGTCCGTGATTCCAGCTACGGCTAAGACCTCCATCCAAGGACGAATTACTACACAAACCTAATAGGCCTTAAACTTTGAGACTAAGCGGAGTATCCTTGTCCCGCCTGAATATTTAAGCTGTTGCTTGACAATATGAGTCATCTCCTCTCATGACCATGGTTCGAGTCAATATGGGTATTCTTGCGTTACGGTCCTCCGAAGCATATAAGCGATCACAGCCTTGGCAAGAAGTTGGGGAAAACCCTTTATGGGGATCTCGGATGTCCGATAACGGCGTGCTTCCACCCGCTGATGGCTGCTATCCATCACCGCCGAAAACACCCCTCCATCATACAAATCCCTCGCCTTTAACATCTCGAGGTTCGAAAAATCACATTGATCCACCCATCTCATCTTCACGCACCCATATATATTGGCTTATCATCAAGGACCTTCCAAAAAACTTTCAACAACAACTGATCTCATCCGACGTGATCGGAGGAAACAAGGATGCCTCCAAAGGTGCAACGCTTTCTGGATTCACTCAAGGGCACGAGCCGCCCACCGAGCTACGGACACCAGCTGAGCGCTTACAACGAGTATGCGAGTGATGATACCAAGACTCTAATCCAAGAGCCTCCATATGGCATGCCATCTGCTGGAAGTTCCAAAGGCACGCCCATCGGGTATCCACCCGAGTATCCTCCCGTGCCAGAGTACGCATCGGATCGGGCCCCGCAGCGACCGAGACCGAAGCAGGTGGTGAGCGAGGACGTGGGAACCCAGGAAGAGAATCTGTTGAGCTGATGTGACTCGAACCCTCTGCCTGCACCATGCAATGTTTTGTCGTGCGCTTTCGCTAGCTTCCGACGGTTCTCAAGACCTGGTACCTGATCCTGATCATCATTTGGATCTTCGTTCTGGGCTTCTTTATTCAATACTTGTTGTACTTGTCGCAGAAGCATGGCGGTGAGGAAAAACAAGCTCATTGATCAAAAGCACGAGCATCATCTGACATTTTAGCCCTCGATTTTGGTATGCGACAGGCTTCGTGGTACCGAATCTTGATGATTTTGGTGGGCTTAACTACTTCAAGTCAGCTATCCCAGTCGTACTCGCCATGCCCATCATTGGGGTGTTCACGAGTATAGATGGAGCGATCGTGGCGTTGCATGTACGCGTTGGACGTTGTGATTCAAAGTGCCCACGCTGACCATCCTTCCTGTTGTCCATAGCCCTATGTCGCGTTCGCTGAAGGAGGGGTCTCGGCGGAAAGGAGTCTCCTCCTTCATTACGCTGGAAGGTGAGGGGAACTCATTGCGATAACCAGCGGTGACTTTAAGAGAGCCGCTTGCTCAAGGCCCCTGTTTTCGCAGCCGACATCAAATTATGTTCAAGGCTTGGCGGAATAGACATTATGTGGTCCTCTTCTCATCCGTCACCTGCGTCATTGCCATGACTCTACAACCACTGGCTTCGGGGATTTTGGCCAGTCGCGGAGTGGGTGTCACTGTTCCTAGTAAGTCGATCTAAATGTGTAAACCTGTCCCAAACCCCAAACCCCTTATCCGTCTATTTAATCTACCACCTCCTTATCACCAACACCCCTCTCTCAGACATCCCTGTTCAATCTCAAAAGTCCCTCGGAATGATCCCAGACGCCAACACCCTGGAGACGTTCCTGGCCGCCGCAGGCTACGCCTCAGCTGCCGCCATTCAACCCCTCGGTTCCTCTCCATTCACATTGGGCGAGTGGGCCGTCGCGCAGTTCACCATCCCAAGCCAACAAGGCGTGGGGTTCAACGGTACCGTCAACGTCCCGACCACCGCGATTGAGACCGACGCTGGATGCGGCACCCCAGATACGTTCAACGCCTCCGACTCGGGGACGAACCTAACCTTCACCGCGACGTGGTCCGGATGCCAGGCCATCATCACCACACCGGATTCGACCATCGATCAGTTCGGAGTTCAGCCCGTGACGTTGTGTCAGGGAAATGGGACGTTGCTTATACAGGAGACGCAGTTCCAGCCGGTCGTGTTTTGGTTCTATAGCGCGACGTTGAAGCAAGGGAATGTGGTGTTCTGTCACCCAACGAGCGTAGCTTGGAACGTGATCGCGAGCGTGGATCTAAATTCGGGGAACTTGGTGGACGTGACGCCGCTGGATCAGAATGTGTCGAGCAACAACTTCACAGGTCCACCAGTCAACGGGCAGACGTACAACGGGTAGGTTTTTCTTTTTTTTTTCAGGTTTTCCCAAAACAACGCAAACGCATATATATGCATGTGTGGTGATGGATGCCTGAGTGTCGGTCCTGGGTGGAGAAGCTGATGCATCGAATCTATGCTTTCCCCCCCGCATTCCAGTGTTCAGTTTGATACGAGCAGCGACGACGCCACCGTCCAAGCGCGAGCGATAGCCATTCAGTCGGCTTTACCTGGTGCGATCTTCCGCGCGGCGAGGGAGACCCCGGGAGGACTGGCCGGGATGATTTCGACCGACAGCGGACAGCCGTTGTTTGATCTCACTAACCGTACCTACGTAAGCGATAAAACGGTGCTTCCTCTCATGGTTACGCGTCAAACCCACTGAAGATGGTTTATCAACCCATGATACCTCCAGTCGCAGTTCTTGGCTACCGCAGCTCAAACGACGTACTTTTTCGACGATCAAGAGACGATCAACTCGAATATCGTAAATTGGGAGTTACGTCTATGGGTCTAGTGAGTGCTTCTTTTAAAAAATTAAAAAATATCCTTCTCTTTTCGCCTCCTCCCGACCTGACCCACAACCGTGCCTTACTAATCGTCGCCTCGTTCATTCCTGCTTCCCCCCCCCTCTTCCCCCTTTAGCCCCGTCGGCGCATTTTCCTTCCAAGCGCATCTCATCGCCATCGCCGTCCTCGCCATCTTCGTTCACATCAACCACCGCAAAGCGCGCAAGGACGTTTACATCAGTACGGACACGGCTCTGATCGCAGCGGCCATCACCATGACGTCTGAATCGTCGTGGACCAAGGTGCTCAGCGCTGGAGACGATGAGGCGGCCGTGGCGAGGAAGCTCAAAGGGAAACGATTCGGGATCAGCAAGCGGACGTGGCAGATCGTCGCGGAGGATGATGAGGAAGGTGGGGGTAGGGGTTATGTGGGTGCGCACGAGGATCGAGCGAGCCTGTTGAGTCACGCCGAGTCGTCTGGGAAGGGCATTGATCCTTGGGAGCGTGCGTAAGATGGGACGATCCGGTGTTTCGACTTGAGGAGATGATGGAGGCTATTATACCTTGGGGTTTTTTTGTTGTTGTTTTTTTGTTGGACATTTTGGGTCAATTTTTCCATGTAAGAGGGGGCGATAGAATGAACCATGTTGTACTTTTTTCCTTCTTCTTTTCTTTTCTTTTCTTCAAAACCAACAACTATACACGATATTTTCACATTTTACCATTTCGACTCTCTGAATTTTTGGGAGTTGTTCTGCTTGTCGGTCCGAATAGGTCACATCCTCGTGGGCATAAACCTTTTGACTGGGTACTATATCATTGTCCGAGCCACTGGTAGTCGGAATTGATTGGCGGGAATGGGGCAAACTAAACATTTGCTCCATGACAATGATGTCATGGCTTGTTGCAATTGTCAGGTCTATTCTTGTGATATCTAGGTATGATCGATCGAGTCGTGGAGGCAAGAGGGGGCGTGCGCAAAGGGAAGGGAAGGGAAGGGATGGTGTGGGGCCACGCGGCAAAGGTGCGGAAGCGGTACAAAAACACTGCCAACGAGGGCGACGTTGCGGCGGTTCAGGTTACTGCTAACCGAACGGCGAGCGAGAGGTGATTGGTCTATTTTTTGGCGGCATCGGAGTGGGAGGCGATATTAATGAGCATGGTTCTCAAAATAGAAGGAGTAGCATGTGGGGATGCTGTGTAGTGAGCGCCTAGAATAGGTATCGTAGGAATGCAGGGATATGGGTATCGCCACGAATAGCAGCAAGTGACAGACCAGCAGATAGCCTTACTGCCGACACCACCGCGGTCCATCTGTAGGTAGGTTGAGGGAGCCTTGGTACTCGGCCAAGTTACGAAAGTGAAGGGTGTGTGGGATATTTTCGGAGAGCGGGGTCCGGATTCCTTGGCATCAGCACCGAATTCGGATATGGTGCCTGGCATGGTGGATAATCATGGAGCAGGCCACGCCTCTCCACCACCGCTATCGTCCACTTGCACACAGCCAAAACGCTGAGTCACAGCTAAGTCCCTGGAATACAAACAACTCTTTTTATATAACTTGTCGCCAAGACCAGGACTGGAACAGAAAATCATCCATTCCGGTCAACGGCACTTCCCTAAACGTCACAACCACACTCGTAACCGTAAGCATGCTGCACAACCCTTGCCTATACCTTTCCCTCACTCCCTGCTTATCCTTTCAGCCATCCCCAAGCTGTCTTATTCAACCTCATACGCGTCGGTCCCAACCTCCGAGCACGATGCCATGCCTCTGTTGGCTCGCAGCGGCTCGCAAGTACAAGAAGAGAATATGCACCGGCCAAGGCAGATTGTGCGTGCCCGTCGTCCCCAGGCTGCATCTCGCGGTTTCCTTTCTCAACTCAACTCATTTTTAATTTTTAATTTTTAATTTTTATTTCTAACCCAGGTCTCCTTGTTCCTCAAAAGCTGGTTCATATTCTTAATCGTCGTCGGCATGATCCTCCTCGCCGGCGTCGTCGAGACCGTGTTGTACCTGTCGCAGAAGAACCTGGGATGGCAGCTGTATGACTTTTCAGACTTTGGAGGCATCAACTTTCTCAAGGTAAACATAAATAATTAAAAAAAACCCCACTTCTTGAGCTTTCCACTCTTGGCAAGGTCCCGCTTCTGATCTCATCCCATTGTAGTCATCGATCCCTGTCGTCCTGACCTTCCCAATCACGATGCTTTGGATGACAGTGGATCAAGAGATGGCCAAGCTCCACGTAAGTGAACACCCGAATATGGTCCATCGCCTCCCTTCAAGGTTGTAACCTCATCCTCATCTATCATTTCTTCACGCTTCAGCCTTTCGTCGTTCTATCAAAAGGGAATGCGCCCGGGCCCCAATCGGTCCTCTTGGACTACACTTCCGGGTATACCAATCTTCTATTTACATTCCCTGCCCCTCAAAATATATATATATAATAATAACACGTTCTTCTTCTCCGACTAGCCGCGTCCACACCCTCATGAAATCCTTTCAATACCGACATTGGGTCATCTTCTTCTCCTCTGTCGTCTGCCTCGCCAACTTGTCCCTCTCCCCACTCGCATCGAGTCTCTTGACCACCAGGAACACCATGATCCTTGAGACAGGTAAATCGTTACTTTATATCATCAATTTTGTCCCCCAAAGAAAATAGAAAAAAAAAAAACTACAACAACAACAACCAAAATGGCCCGTTCTGATCACTGGTCCTTTTAAAAAGGTGTTCCTTTAACGAGTATCAAAACGCTCGGATTAGTCCCCGACTACAGCTCATTGGAATTCTTCGTCGCTGCTTCAGGATATGCGTCTGCAGGTGAGTGAAGACAGGACCAAGCTTTTTTTTTTAAAAAAAAAAAAAGTCCCTCCCCCGGAGCGGCATCCGTTTCGAGTGTGAACATAACCATCTGCTCTTCTAACCCCCTCCCACCCATTTTCTCCGATCTAGCTGCCATCCACAACCTTACCGACCCACCGTTCCTCTTCAAGGGATCTTGGGCCATCGCGGAATGGGACATCCCCCCTCCCTCCAAGATAGGCGCGATCTCCAATCAGACCGTATTCCTCAACACCACTGGAGTCGAATCCATCTCCAACTGCCAGGTCGCCGACTCCGAGATGGTCATCGATGACGATACAAGCTCTGGTAATATCACCATCTCGGGCAGTTGGAGTGGGTGTAACATCACCTTTCAGGTACCTTTCACACACACACACACACACACATTCTCGCTCTCGCGCTCTCTCTCTCTCCTGGTCCCGATTCATCACTAAAAATTGGACGTTTGAATCCATTTTAGGTGACGGATACAGAGTCGGACCAATACGGCGTCCTCCCGCTAAACAATTGCAATCAGTTCCAGCAACCTCCACAATACCAACCCGTGATCTTCTATGTGTACAGCTTCCTGAATAGGGTGATCAAGTTGACGTTCTGTCAGCCGAGTCTCCAGTTGTCCAACGGTGAGGTTCATCTTCCCTCCCTGTCTCTGTCTCTGTCTCCCCATTTATCTTCTTGGATCGCGAACCACCAAAAGCACAAAGAACAGGAGACTAAATCATCGCTTCTTCTTTTTTTTTTTTTGACGTGCTTTATTTATTCATTTTTCAGTCGAGGCGGGTGTGGACATGCACACCGGTCTAGTCAACAGCGTCATCATAGGAGATTCGAACGTCCCAGAATCAAACGTAACGGGTCTCCCAGCGTTCAACGGGTAAATTAACCTTTGCTTCTCTCCCCCCCCCCCCGGCCCTTTTTCTTTTTTCCCCCACCATCTTGCTCCATGTAACGTCTTATCTTTCGTGGGGGATCGCTCATCGAAAAAGTCGATTTTATTTTTCCCCCTCAGGATCACGTTCATCCCCAATCCGGATCCATACATCAATGCTCGATCCTTATCCACCCAGACCGCCATCCCATTCGCCATCTATCAAGGCGCGACGGTTCAGCCCGGTGGAGTCTCCGCCGTCGCTCAGCTAGATGATGGGTTCTTGAACATCACCAACACCGTTTACGTCAGTTTCAAACGCCCTATATATCGTCCTATTCAAATATGGTGCGAGTGTCTGACCCGAGCCTTTTATTTATATATCTATTGTGTTGGTTTAGACCAGGTTCCTCGCTCTGGCTGCAAAATCGGTATACTTTGTCGGTACGGACGAGTCGGTGACGGGAGAGATTGCGACGTACGAGACCAGACTTTGGGTCAAGTGAGTTAAACCCCCCCCCCCCCCCTTTTTTTTTTTTTTTTGTCTCCATCTCTAAATCGTTTCCTGATCAAAAACAAACCCTGTCCTTTTCATTCTTCCCCCCTCCTCCCCCTCTCCCCTTCCTTCCTTTGAACGCATGTAAAAGTCCACTCGCCGCACACGCCTTCTCTGCCGCGCTCATCTTCATCGCTGTCCTCGCCAGCATCACCCACATCGCCCATAGACGCGCGAGACAGCACGTCTACCTCTCCTGCAGCACGAGCACCATCGCTGGGGTGTTATCCATGACATCACACTCCCAGTTCCCGAAGCTCTTGCACGCGGGCATGGATGAGGATGACCTTCATAACGCCCTTAAAGGTATGAGGTTTGGGATCAGTGCCAAGTCGTGGCAGGTGACCGCCAGAGGAGAGGGAGGTGTGGCGTGAAATGATCGCCGCCGGCACGTTCTTTCTTCTGGGGTTTTTTTTTTCTGGGGGGGGGGATATAAAAATTTGTCCGATGGGCCGTGTGTGTGGGGGGGGGGGGGGTTGGATTTTTGGAGATGATTTTGGTTCACTTTTCTCGTGGCATGTATCTGGTCGTTTGCTTCATGTTTCTGTTGTAACAACTATCAGCCGATTTCCTTCCGGATTATATGGATTAATTTAGAGTGATGCGATGTGCGCTATTCGACTCGATTTAGATGACGATCGCCAACAGGTAAGGTGGAAGGAGGTGCGTCCGTTCATGCATATCGATGGGCGTGGCTCGGAAGTGCTTCAAGTTCAGTTTCGCTCCCAATCCCAAGAGAGGAGAGGAGAGATGGAGAACGCTCTTCATCCCGGAGCGAGATGTCTCCCATCTTCATATAGACCTTCGTCTCATCCATTGCTTCGCCATCGAAACGCACCAAATCCATCTCAAATCACTCTCATTTGCCTTGTGTCTCTCTTTGCGCTTTCTGCGTATGAAAGCGCGAACTCTTATACACCCTCACAAAAGCATATAGTCTCCCAAGGGCGAACACTGCACAGTTTCATAGACTATGGACATGGGATCGGACGCCTCAATTGTTCCTCTTTGCTGAGATTGGGACGGCACGTCAGGCTAGACCTCGATAAAAACCCGTGGTCAGGGTCACTCACCGACTCAAACACAGATGTTAGTCAAGATACAGTGGATGGTATTACTATTCTTCAAGATATCGAGGGGACTATGTCCCTTGGCGGGCTTGACTTTGTTGCCAGGTTGGATCGTTAGTTCTTGTAAGTCGGAACCCACCCAGGACAAGAAGATTACGCCTCTCCCAACGGCAACCATTCCGTATGCCGAGTTTGTATTCTTCATGTAGTCGCCGCACTGCGCTTTAGCGTTGTCGAACACCGCATCCTTACCGCCCGACTCTTTACCCTCGTAGCAGAGCATCGAAGTGCCGCCGTGGATCCGGTGAACGAATAGGTCGGCCCTCTGCTTTATCGTAGTGTGCTTCTCCGGTTCGATGACGTGTGCGGGGAAAGGGTAGTAGCGGGCGAGGATGTTGGCTCAGATGCCGTTGACGAAACTCTCGCGTCTATCGATCATGGAGGGCACGATGTCAGCGAAGCCGGGATCTTGGGCGTACGGTGCAGCTTGTTGCGCTTGTTGCCGAAAATCATAGATATCTATTGAAGGTTGACGGGCAAGTTAGCGAAGGGTAAGACCGGGTGCGGTCAAGGAAGGACCCACTGCCTTCTGGAAATGTGTGATTTTTTTCCATGGGAATGAGGTGAATGAAGGTTAGCAAGAACTCGATGGATCCGTGTGGCCTTTATACCGCTATCGCCAAGAACTCCATTTTCACCGACTATCGAGGCAATCGCAATTGCACGGAGGAACGCCCCAGCTTGCTGTGTATACTGTCCATGAGAAAGGAGTTGAAGAGACCATGGGGTCGAGGGCAAGGAAGAAGTCTCGGCGTTTGTTTCTACACGGCATAACTCAAAGACCGCCGGTTGGGCTACTATCTGAGCGCCCGATGATTGAGAGCGATACCTTAAGATCGAGGTATAATGTGGGAGTTGGCGCCCTAGAAGCGGAGTACATGGGCGCTTCTCTTGAGCTCAATGGGAGTCCGCCAATAACCTCCGGACGAGTTATTTTTTGATCACCATGAGATAGGTCTATCTAGACCCTGTCGCTTCAATCGGGTCAGGTGGAGGAAGCCGCCCAAGAATCGATTAGACCATCATCAGGCCTATGATCTTTTTCACATGACAAACTATGCCCAGACTTGAGGCTGTTACGCGAGCCGAAGATAGTTCTCCTGAGCGCACATCAGTCAGAGGAATTCATCTTTTCACACTACTTAAAATTAGATGTGCTTATTTTCGCGAATCAGGAGTTGCAGACGACAGTTTAACTTATCTCATGTATTCTTGTATATGTATTCGACCTGAGAGAGCTATAAGATCTACTTATTCTATCGATTTAAGCATAATAGGAATGACATCCACCACGGAGTGATTCTTGGATGCCCTGGTTGGTCCTCGCGCTTGTCTCACCGAACCTTAGTCCCAGCTCTGTTGCAAGTGCTTGTCCCTGCCGTGTAGTGACCACTCTGTTAGGCAGATCGACCTTGTTCCCGATCAGATCTCCTTTCAGACTACTCGAAGTCGAAGAGTCATTGAACAGTCTGTGCCATGATCGGACATCTTTGGTAACGTTAGCCGGTGGTCGCGTGATCTTCGGGTCGCGAGTTTCAAAATGAGTATCACTCACTATCGAAGGAAGCCCAGTTGGTCACATCATACACATAACAGATATAGACCTCTGAGGCGGGGAATTCTGAAACGAGGGTCCGGGGCTGTATATTGCCCGAGGCGTCCCACTATTCAATGAAGGTCTGAGTGTGTGTCAACGCAGCGAGCTTCTAACACCGACTCACCCTGTGGAAGTGCCGAATAGATCCTCTGCGGTTTTCAGACCGAGTCTCGTAGGCCACTCCTTGTGTGGGCATTATGTAGTACGGCCAACCAGAGTCGCACCAGCGAGACAACAAACAGGATTTCCCGACACCTGCCAAGTTTACATGCGGTTTCTTTCGATAGGTTCCAAAGGCACATCCACCTAGTAACGATCGACGCACCAGAGTCACCAATAAGAAGGGCTTGGAAATGCGCGATTCAGTGACGAAAGCTACGTAGATAGGGAGGAATTCAGACATACACATGTGGTGATCGACTCTTCTGCATCATGGCGCAGGGTAGCTTTGCGGAGAACTTCAGAAGGTAACGGATAACTTGATAACTGGGCGACGGTAGTCCTCGATACAGCTGGTGCGGCTGCCGGTGTGCTCGCCGGACGATTGATAGGTGTGGCGAACCGGCGGAGGAGCGTGTTACGCACGGTCCTCCACGAAGATAACGTGTCTTCATCAAGCTCACTAAACCATCTCAGAGCATCTCCGACTAAGCAAGCCTCCATATAATCAACCTGCCATTCGTCGTCCCGTTGGCGCCCTTGAGACAGGGCGACCCTTTTCACGCCTTGTAAAAATGTGGTGACATCTTCTTCAGGCTGACCCCCAAAGTTGATATCTTCGATAGGAGTTACAGGATTGATATCTGATCCTGACATGCTGTCCAAGGATGGAAAAAACCACATGCACATCAACATTTGCGAAGGGTCAAATGTTTCGTGATGCTGACAAATGCGCTTGCCTCCCGTCCTAAGACTTGAAACTAACGTTCACTGTACCCCATCTCCTATGTAGCAGGAGGTCTCGAATTGAATCCAAGTTGCATCTTGGTTTAGAGCCTCCCGTTGTCTTTGGTCGGTAAGAAATCTCGCAGTTTGAAGCGGCATTTATGACAGCCCATCGACAATCTCCGTGCAAATTCCCTTCGACTGAGGCGATAAAGTGTCGCGCGTGTGCTGGGGTCATCGGGTGGACCTGTCTAGACGTCCAAGACAGATGAATTCCGGCCCGGGATTGCTCAGATAGTCAAAGTTTAAGACGTTGGGCTGCTACATGAGTTGAGACACGGATACCCCAGATCTTCTGGAGGACACATCAATCAAATAAACCGTATTTGAATGCTATTGTAGGGACAAATGGCATGGGATCCACCTTCAGAACTAATCATGACTCGCAGGTAGCATAAGATTACCTTCTTATCTCGGTCATGGGTTGCTAGGCCAATCTGAAGAAAGGAGCACCGTTCGTAACGGTCGCGCTAGTAGCTTAGTTTTGACTTGACCGATATCAAGAATGTGTGGCTATTGGGGTACATGCCACTTCTAAAGTGGTTTGTATCTACGCTTCATGTGGCCTTAAATGGAGCGAGAGGCAATCCCGACTTGTTCACTTCTTATACGCATCATCTCGAAAAGGGTCCTCATATTGTGCTTGTGTAAGCGGAACAACGTCTTCCCCGCCGACCCCTTTTTCCGCCATATTAATGTCCAGCCGTTGACGATCGTTCTCGTCATCTATTCCTACAGGAACTGCGGCACCCATCGACCTGTACTTCCGATCTCCTTGACCAAATAAGAAGCGCTTAATGTCGTCACGATCCATTGGATCCCTCCCAGGATCTCGTCGCCGCAGTCGCTGGACCAGAACATAGATCCCAAGTGATAGTAGCAACGCGCTCACAACGCACACAACCACATGGAACCAGAGTCTCTGAGTGACACGTCCGCCATTGGAGACTGATAGGTCACTTCTTGATCTCGCAAGGGCTTCTACTGGCTTGATTTGGCCTTTGAGAGGAGCGTTGGGATTGTTGTCGATGCGAACATTGATGAAGTCGTCATGTGCCTCCACAGGATCCGTGATGGATAGCATCTTGATGAATGGAGGGACTTGGTCCGTAGAGCTACCGAAGATCATGTCCCCATAGTCTTGTAAAATGTACACATCGCGCACTGACAGAGAGGAAAATGTCTCAATATTTCCCGCTCAGAGTCTCCTGCCAGCACAGACAAGGAGACTGAACATACGGAAAGCTACACCAAAAGCATATCTTGAAATGGAGTCCCTAAGCCTGGTTGAATAGGTTGATACTGCAATTAATTGAGTTTAATGTATCGTAATTAGAATAGACTTCTGATAATAATGAAATCGAGTCCCCTGAATAGTCACTCACTAGCCCGTAGCACATGGCTACTCCGTTCACTGGATCGAGTTCCGGGTTGCCAATCGCTGACCCAGGTGCGGACAGATCTAAAGGATGGATATAGATCTTTTGACCTCCAAACACAAACGTCAGATTGAGCTCATGCTTGCACGGGATGGTCCATTGAGATGACGAGGTATTAAAAATCGCGCCCGGGACCTTGTTATAGATGGCATTAGCAAGTGGGGGTAACACCTCTGCAGAAAGGTCCGCCATGTCGATGAGCGCCAGTGATTGTTAAATAAGATATCATGTAAGCGAGGAGTAATCTCACTCACAGGGTAGACTGGTACCAGAGTCAAATGTTACCACGACCGTACCGTTTGGAGCGCCAGGAACCTGAGACTCAAGAATGATAGGCTGCCCATCTGGTCCCAAGACACCATTTGGGTCAGTGTAAGTCTTCCAGAAGAGCGATTCGCCAGCGGCTATTTCTCGGGCTACGCTGAGAGGAAGTGGAAGCGCCGTCTGCTGCAGAACGGATTCGAAGCCAGGTAGGGTCTCCGAGATAGCCAGCTGGCTTATTGCAGTGCTGTCAGGATCGTCGGCGCGGGATAAGAAGAGGGTGATGTAATTTTCGCTCCTCAGGTTCTGCGCGAAGACGCCGGCCACGACCGGCCGCGCAGAGACCGATTCGATTGTTTAGAGCAGCTCTGACGATATCGGAGGTTCCAAGCCGATCAGGCCCGCATCCTTTCCGTTCAATATGTCAATTGAATCTGTAACGCTGACTGTGAGCAACAGAGTAGATACAAGAGAAAAATCAGCACACAAGGAGGGAAACGGGAGAAGAATGTAAATAAAGCTTACGGAACGTTTGATGCGGAACGTTGTAGCCGGCGAATGAGAAGGGAGCCTCTAAGATGTTTCCAAAGACAGCACCAGAGCCAAAAGTGGGATTGGCGGTGTGGCCGGTATTTTGGGAGCCCGGCACGACGCCATCGACCAAAAGATCGGAGCTATGGTTTTAGAGCTTTCAGTTCCTAAAGCCTTGATTCAACTCAACGGAAGAGGAGAAATTAAAGGAGGCCTACCTTCCAGTGTCTACCATGCATGGAAAGGGGTGTCCACCCAGTGTGATATTCACCACGTAATAATCATTGTTGACATTCATGAGGGGGACTGCCGCTCTACCGAGACCTCGAGGATATATAGCATCGCTCAGGCGTGAGGAGCCTGCCTTCCGCGATGACATGGGTAGCCTGAGGCCATTTGCGACGGGGAGGACGGCGAACGTAAGAGAAAAGCGATTGACAGGCAAGAGAACCATTGGTGTCGGAAGGGGAAATGTGCACGAGTTCTCTAGCGTTGACCAATTCAGCAGTTATTTTAGGACTCCCAGAAGCCGATAGTACATAGCGTTTGCCCTTGTATGGCTGCTCGCTCATGGCGGAGCAACATGAGGGACAAGGCGCCCCCGAACATACCGGACATGGCGTGGCATACCCGTTATGAGCGCTTTGCACCGTGCTGAGGGCATGGTAGCCGGGACGTCCAGCCACTCAATCACCAATGGCGCTGATCAAAAACAGTGCGCATTTTGTCGCGTTCCATCACCCTGAGACAGCATTCTGGTTCTGGGGTGATGGAAACAAAAGTTCACGTCTTTAGGGGTGTGGATGATTTTGGCCCGAATATTGTAGTGCACGGTATGTGTTCAGCAAAGCTGGTCAAAAAGCTGTACTGTACTTGAGGGGCTAGTGTGAAGATACGGCGGAGTATCTCTAAAGGTGTAAGGTTGAGTCACCGTAAATTGTCGCGGAGTCGGCGTCTTGAGGGGTTGGTAGGGAATCATTCTGGACTCTGGGTGAATCGTTAGGCGAGGTGCATCCCGAGGAGCCGACAGGGACTCATCACTTTCAGTTGCGGAGCCCCATTTTTAGAAAAAACCTCCTTGATTGCCCATGTTCAACCTCAAGCTGGTCCTGAGGTATACAGCTTCCAACTCTGGACTATGACGGGTCAATCAAAAGCGACTCTTGAGAGACCCGACTGACAGTGTTGTGCCAATGCTAGCCAGCACTAAATCTGTGATGCGAAAGAGCGGAAGGAGCTTGAGAGAAGAACTGGCATTCGAAGTGTAAAACGATTGAGCCACGTGGGAAGATCTGGTCAACACAAAGTGAAATCAGACAGCTGATATTAAAAAATTCAAGAAAAATACCTATGCCGTCAGACAAGCCGATCTATGAGGATAAGTACAGTGGGAGAAGGAATCTGGAATTATCCTGGAGCGCCTTGGCTATCATGCCAATTACCGAGGTCCCTGTACTTTGCACTGCCTAACGTTTGTCCTCTTCAGTTATCTTCACGCCTTATGCGGTTAAGCATGCTATCTAACTCCGTTTCCCATTCAGACATGACTGCACCTCCATTCGATCCTTCCAAAACGTCAGGTCGGCCATCCCACAATACTCATCCAACTCCATCACCTGAAGCGCTGGAGTCTTGGCTTCGACAGCGGCGCGGAGTTTGTATACATGAGACGTAGCGTGGAGAATGGTGAGGGGGTCAAGGACCCCATCCGGTTATCTGTTGGATAAAGGATCGGAGAGGTTGGTCAAGTCTAGGTAGTCGCCTGGTGGTGGTGTTACGGCCAGGGAAGTTACGTTGGGTACGGCGGAGAGGATAATTTGGAGATCTGGGTGGGTGTCAATGTTACTGAGGACGACGCGACGTACGGCAGGTAGGTATGGCTATATGTGCATCAGCTACAGCGCTCGATTCAGAGGTGCGAGAACTGCATTGGCAGCGTGAAGGATACATTCGATCATGAGTGTTCGCAGTTTGGGCACCTTCCATCGCCACAGGATTTGAGATGTCTGTGAGGGCTACACTGTTGCAGGTACAGCTCATCCAAGCACGAGAGTTCACCAAAGTTGGGACCCACTTCTCGGTTATCCCACGGTGGAAGATGCAAAGAGTTGGGGTTAAGAGTGTGTAACTGGGAGCATACAGCGAGAGTCGACGCGATCAAGGAGGCGACGAAGCGCCACAAGCTGTACACTGGCCAATGCGCTGGATGCGCCTCGCCATCTTGGAGCGTGATTTTTTGATGATTCATTCCGCTACATTTTGTTCTAAAGAAACTCCCGAAAAATCGAATGACGGAGAAGTTTTCAACTACGTTCTAAAGTGTGTCGGTGGTGCGCACAGATTGAACATGCGTATCATGGTCGACCTGCTTGAGCTTGGAGCACAATCTCTCGAACTCGTCGATGTCTTGACGTTCGGAGATCATGACGTTGAGATGCACCGAAAAGGCCACAGCGTGCGGTATGTTCCATCAGCTTGAGGTATCTTTCCGGGTCTGGGATGATAACGGCGGATTTATATATCACTGGAGTCTTGTAGACGATTTTTCACCACTCGGTGCAGGCGTCTAGCGCAGTGAAAGGGAGGATCGTCTTTCGTGCGATGTGTTGAACAAGTTGGTTGGGATTGTGGACTCGAGTCCCGAAAGTGAGGATGTAATTGAGTATCTCCACAGGAATAAGATCAGTTGGGCGAGTGCGGGTCGTAGGCTTCTTATCTTGGAACACCTGCAAGGATCTTTCGGGACTGCAGAGAAATCGTTAGGTGCTATGTGTCTCGAGATGATGATGAGGGGTCATCAACGTACCTCAGGGATTCTTCCTGCAGCGGAAGGAATTCCAGCTAGGTTGACTCCGATGTTATAAGCCCTAAGTTTTCTGGACTAAAAAGAAGGTCATCCTTTAACAGCTGCCGCTTAATTTAGAGAAGACCGTAACTAACAGTGATACCTCAACGGTCCCCATTCCAAAATATCCCGATGGGCACCCGGATTAGTTCTATAAAGAGGTCATACAGCAGTAGAGGAGGCTTGAGAGGACGAGAGAATTGGCAATTCCAGGTGCAAACGACTAGTCGATGTGGGAAGGTAGCTTCAATATCATCAGGGCTCTCAAATTAATCTGTGGCGGAAGGAGCTCGAGACCCTGAAAAGCATACGGAAAGGGCTGATTGACAGGACGAGTGCCAGTTTGAAGAGAGTGAGTCCGGCGATCGATCGCCGCCTGCGGGCCCGAGGCCGATACTCTGGAGGGCCATGTAAGACCAGCTTCCTGGGCGCTGCTTAGTCCCCTGGACCATTATCCCCGAGTTGTGTGGCTGTAAAGGGGTGCCTGAAGCCGCCTGTATGGTCCAGAGACAATCATGCATCCGTGTCCCTCCCAGTGGGCTAAAAGGGGGGTTGAGCGGGTCCACAAGAGCTCCGCAATGTCCCTGAGTCCTGCACGCGGAAATGTGTGTCACACACCAAAAAAAAAAGAGAGGAAGAAAAAGTTAGCTGACCTCCATGTGTCGTTTGCGTCAAGTTTTCGCTCCCGGGTACAATCCACAATGCCTTTTCGAAGCAAGCAGTGGCATAGGTACAAGTTGTGTGATTAAGTCATGGGTAGTCACCAACTCGGGGCGCCCTAGTTTGCGATACCGCCAATGGAAAATTTCTGATGACACGCAAAATGGTCTTGGAACGTAGAACCACCCGGTACTAGTTTGCTTCAGGAACCTATACACTTTATGCGGTCCAGGACTCTTCCAACTCCAACTCCTGCTCGGACATGAAACGCACTTCTACTCGGTCTTTCAAAACCTCCAGATCGGCTGCCATACAAAGCTCATGCAACCCCATAACCCAAAGGGCCGGAAGCTTGGCTTCAACGAAGGTACGGAGCATATGCAGATCGGAAGCATTGCCGAAGATGGTGAGCACGGTCACGGAGGTCAGCTGATTATCGATTGGGTGGGGCGGAGGATGATTGCACATGCCGGTCAAGCATGAAAAATTGTCTGGTAGGGAGTTTAAGGCCAGGGAGGTCGCGTTGGGGACAGTGGAGAGGAGGATGAGGAGGTCGAGACTGGTATGGACGTTATTGAGGACAACCTGACGTACAGTTGGGACGCACAACCTTTCAGGCATTGGCCTTAGCGCTCGTTTCAGATGGGCAGGGATCGAAGAATCGGGGACAGAGGGATACAGTCGATTACGAGCGTCTCGAGTTTGGGCAAGTTCCATCGCCAGAGGATTTGCGAAGTATGAACGTCACATCCTCGTAGGTATAGCTCATCCAAGAACTAGAGTTCTCTGGCGAAGCAACCAGGTCCATTATTACCCATGGTGGAAGGTGGAAAGCGCTGAGAGTAAGGGAGTTTAATTCGGAGCAATGAGCGATGGCCGACGCAATCGCTCCTGCGATGTAGTAGTTCTGGTTGTACACTTTCCAATAATCCTGATCCGCGGCGCCGTCTCGGAGCGCGAGTCCGATGTGATGCACCCCACTGCCTTTTGTTTGAAAGTACTTCTTGAACAATCGGATGGGAAAGACGTAGTCACCGACCCTATGAGTGGTGCTGATGACGCGTACAGGTCTGGCATGTGTATCGTAATTGACCTACTCTAACTTGGGGATTAATCCTTCGAACATAGTGGTGTCTTGACTCATGGATATCATATCGTCGAGATGTATCGGAAGGGCTCCACAGCATCTGGTGTGTTCCGCCGGCCTTGGGTACCATTCCGAGTTTGGGGTGGCAGCTGCGGATGTCCACATCTTTGGAGTGCTGTAGACGATTCCGCGCCAGCGTGTGCAGACGTCAAGTGCCGTGAATGGCGGCATCGTCTTGCGTGAAATGTATTGGGCGAGCTGATCGGGATCTCGTCCTTGGGTCACGAGGGTGAGGATGTAGCTGAGCATCTCCACTGGTAGAAGGTTGAATGGGCGGGGAACGGTTGCAGAATCCTCATTATTGCCAGTTTGTACGGGTCTCTCTGGACTATACAAGAAACTTGGTTTATATTCTCGAGGGGGTAACAATTGGCCAGTGACATACATTATAAGATCCTTTCGCAGCAGAAGCATTTTCAGGCGATTCAGACCCAACCTCGCTCTCGGGCTAGTTCCGATGGTGTACAGCTTCCAGGTAGGCTTTGATATAAAGATTCAACTATAAGCCACCGGAGAAATCACTAGAAGGAGAGAGTTACCCGCCTAACAGCTGTCAATTCTGCCAAGTCCAGAGCAGTGGCTGAACGGGTAACGAGAAACATGTAATCGACGCGAGGAAGCCCTGAGTCCAACACCCTGATCTGTTCAGATTACCAGTTTTGCACAAGTAGAAGCGACCGTGAACCTAGGTATTGTGGACGATTTTGACAAGGATTCCATAAACTCTCCTCATCTATGTATATTTGCCGCCAGAGGAAGCTCGCACGCCAGCACCTCATGCCTGTGGATCTGCGATTTATCTCTCCCAAACGACCAATCCTTGGGGACGAAAATATCGTGCATCCAATGTATAAGGGGTATAGCGTTAGCTTGAATCAGTACCCTACGTCTGTCAGCCTGATTATCTATAGGTATGTGTGAGGTGTATTCATGCAATTATTCCGTCAACGCGACGCATTCTATCCCGACCAAGATATCCATTGGCAGGCGTGAAAACTCAACCTGTTAAAGGAAGCACAATAGACTCTTTTTGATCGAACAGTAATGACGGGTATAATGTACTCACCACGGAACGAGCGGGCTTGTGGTCGCCAAACGCTCCGGAATAGACCCTATCCACAGTTGCGAGATCCTCCATATCCTTCAATAAAACCTGACGGCGCTGATGATTCAGAGGATGTTTAGTTGAGCAGCATATCTTGAACATACAGTGGTGTTCAAGACCGTATTCAAGGAGCTTCCCGCCGGTTCTAGGATCGTCTTTAGGTTCTTGAGCGTTCGAGCCTAGAGAAAAGATATTCATAAGAACGGTGCATTGCATAGAGTAAGTTTCTTGACATGTGCCAACGGCTGCGCAGTAGGATAACATCACTGTACCATCTGTGCCTCTACTCCTCCAGGGACGATCTTCATGGTTTTCGGATCCATCGGGCCACATGCACTGGTGAACACGAGTGCCCGACTTTGATGCCCTGTGACTAAGGTCCGATGGCTGACGGAGCGGCTGCGCGACGTGCAACATCTGATTAGTTGAAGTATTGCTTTGGTGTCGACGCTCGAGCACCCCTGACGGGTAACCTATTTCCCTACCTTCAGTCGACACAGCGATAAGTGAGGACATAGGATAGATAATGTGGCGAGTAGAAGCAGCATCTGAGTCTATCGGTTACATTGGAAATAAAGCATAGTGAGGAGATAAAGGAGAAAAGATCAGAATTCACATTCTTGCTGAAGCACTAAAATCACCCTCAAGTTTTTGGATGCGTCAAATTCTAACACAGTCTAAGATTAAAATGCGAGATACGTAGTATCTAATATGCGACAACAGAAAGGACCCCGCAGCTATGGGCACCCAGCGCCGCCTGCTAAACCATCTTGCTGAACCCTTGCATGAAGCGAGCCACCTCTGCCCAGTACTCACGGTACATGCACGTATTATCTGAAATTATATCACATCAACGTCGCCGTTAGCTAACTATGCAAAGAAATACATTGATGACAAGACTCACTATGGGCTCCTTCCTCAAACTCCATCCACCATCTCGCGCCTTTTCTCACCCTTCTCGATCTCCTGACGAGCTTCTCTTCATCACCAGTCGAATTGTCATCTATCTTCTTCTCTTCACCATCCGTCTCCTCATCCTCCATCTCCACCTCGGGCGCGTTGGTAGTGGATGTGGCGATCTCCCAGAGTCGCTTCATGTGTGGAGGCGGTACGACCTCGTCCTTCAGCCCACTAATCATGAGCATTGGTGTGGTGCGAGGGATCTTGAGTACGGATGTGGAGCTGCGCCAGTGTTGATGACAGAGGAAGGATACAGAGGAGAGGTAAGGCATGACGGACGGGATGAGTTCGGGCTGCCATGGGCGTGAGCGCCAGTGTTCAGGTTGCGGGGAATGATGGACGGGACTTACGATAGAGAGGAAGGTGTTCTCAACGATGACGCCGTGCACTGCGTCCGGGTTTCGGCCTGCTAAATCTATGGTCACTGCACCACCAATGGATTGGCCAAAAATAATCTAAGATCAAGAGCCGGAATATGGCGTGACGTATCAGAAAATTACACAAACAACGGTACAATATATACTATGAGACTCACAAGCTTTGTCGACTTCAGCAGAGGATGTGACCGAACAAAATCTAAAGCTGCTTGCGCATCCATCCGAATCCCTGTTATAAAGAGAGGATTCAGTGAAATCCCTTTCCCACACTCGAATAATTTGCAGCCTCTACCTGATTCGGATGGTCGCCCTTCACTGAGCCCGTACCTAAAACGCGTTAAAGACCTGTCAATGCAAGCGCAAGACCGTATATCTGGAATGGTCTTGAAGCTCACCCTCGATAAGATAGCATAAAGACATTGCACCGCATGCGTTCGTAGAATAGACGGGCAAGAGGGAGGCGATGGCCCATGTTTCCGGCATTAGCGTGGAAAATCAGAACAGTAGGCTGGGACCGAGCTATCTGGGGTGGGATAGGAACAAGACATCAGTTCGTGTTCTTTCCAGACACATTTTGGAATGCCCCAAAATGTCGCGTTTGCTTGCCTTCAAGTCCTCTTCATGCAAGTTCTGATCGATAGGTATCTCCACGCCCTCTCCCCCTACATCCTTCTTAGATGGGGCGTAGATGTGTGCTTGCTGGTACACGCCGTTGGTAGCAGGGACCTCTTGTCTTTGCAGCATCAAGTACGCTTTAATCCGTATATTGTCCGGCGTCTCTAAAGTGACATCATGATAGCACATGTTGTATTGCATGGGCGTCGCCACATCTATGGGTCACCACGAGTACATATGAGCATGTAAGGTATGATCCCGAATTTAATGTCTCGGATCAACTTACCAGTCCTGGAGCCTTGAGGGAATCCAGATGGGTATATCAAGAAATTCTGACCGTAGTAGAGTAGTCCAGCCCCTGTAAGAACGACCAAAAGATCAGCAAAGGTACGCATGCTGGGGAAGATGTCCCTGTTCTCTTACCTAAAGCGGCGCCTCCAGCGACTGAAGCTGCTCCTCCCTGAGGTGCCTTATGTTAGCTTCGGAGGAACCAAGACTTTTGAGCGATTGAATCACACCTTGAGCATAGTTTGCATCGTCTGGAGTGAAGGTATGAAGCCAGCCATACGTAGTTGTGATACTTCGTGGCGCGGCGCTGGATGCGATCTTGAACTTGACTGATGGACGTCTCCACAGGGGTGAGAACCACGGCGACGTTACAACAAGCGCTCATTCTGTCCTCATCCAGTTCTCGACCACAAAGACGTCCAATCAAGGACTTATGTATCGAGGCCGAGCCCTTGAAAGCATATCATCTGCTGCCTTCCTCGGTGGTGACGACGAGCGCTCCTGCTTGATATTATCCGCTACCCTTGGGGTCCATCTTCGATCTGCCTAGCATGACCTTTAGACAAAGATTATTTCAAATACTGTATTTACTATCTGAAAGATACTTAAGACTCCCCATTTCACTCCTGTTGTATAAGCAGGTATAGTTTTTTAGAGGCACCCCAAAGCTACGGCGAGGTGGGTGAATTTCAACTCTCTTCTATCCTGCGAACTACCTTTCCACGCCTTCATCATTCAGATCCGCCACAATCGCTCTGAGATTGAAACTGGGAACATTGATGTGGTAAATCAATTGTCTCTTGCGATGGAATCCGATGAGATCTAATCTGCTTCTGAGACTTCATTCAAGACCCGTCGTCCGATCACACCATGCCAATTGCACCAGCACCAGCCAAGGTCCTTGTTACAGGAGCATCTGGATTCCTCGGTGTATGGGTTTGTAATGTTCTCTTGGACAAAGGATACCGACTTGCCGGCACAGGTCATCCTTCCTTGTACAATGTCTACGCCCAGGAACTAATGGCCTCAACCCCTCCGTTACGCAGTACGTTCTCAAGCCAAGGGCAAGTATCTTGAAGATCTCTTCCAGAAAGCTGGATTTGGAAAGGGCCTCTTCGAAATCATAGTCGTCGAAGACATTGCACAGGTGACTATCTGACCAGCATATATTTTTCTACCCAGACCATCTTCTAACGTGTCTTGGCCCTGCCTTAAGGACGGCGCGTTTGACCATGCCGTCGTCGGAATAGATGCTGTGGTGCACACCGCGTCTCCCGTTACCCTCGTACACACGGGTGATCCTGAGGGTATGGTTAAAGTCTTATTTCACTCTTCGTCATGGAAAAATGACTCACCTACAACCCCATTCCCTACCTAGAGATCATTCAACCTACCGTCAGAGGCACTGTAGGGATACTTTCAAGCCTCAAGAAGCATTCACCTTATGTCAAGCGGGTCGTAATCACTTCTTCGTATGCTGCTATTCTTACGTCCAAAAAGCCAGGACCAGGTCAGGAAGTCGCAACCATTGACGAAGTAAGTCTTGGGAAGTCATCCTTCTCGAAGATTGCTGATATAATCCGCATCCTATAGTCCGATTGGAACACTCTATCCGCCATTGAAGTGGAACAGAAGGGGAGAGGAGCTGGTGGTCTCCAAATCTACCGAGCCAGCAAGGTCTTGGCGGAACGAGCCGCTTGGAACTTCGTGGAGCAGAACAAAGACTCGATCAGTTTCGACTTAGTCACCATCTGTCCTCCGATGGTGAGAAACGTTCATCAAAAGATTTTGACCCAATTTTCGCTTAGCTGTTTTTGGCAAACTGTGTCCTTGAGGTATACGGACCGATGCTTCACGAGGTCAACTCCCCTAGCTCACTTGGCAGCTCCTTGAACGGATTCCGAAACAATGTCTTGCTTGCGAACAAGACGGAGGAAGAGCTCCTTGCGCCGGCAAACACTACTGGATACTGGGTCGATGTACGTGACGTAGCGATGATCCATGCTCTCGCACTTGTGAATCCTTCCGCTGGAGGCGAGCGCTTCATCACTGCCACCGGTTAGTCCCGCGTCTATCGAGTTCGTTTACTGTCCCTGACAAGAGAGAATTGGATCTGTCAGGTCCGGACTCATGGCAAAACATATGTAGGTTGCGTTCATGTTGTTTCAGTCTTCAAAACCTGGACTCATTTCATGCAACCATTGCAGTGGATGCTATACATACAGCTCATCCAGGCTTGAGGGACGTTCCAACTGGCTCTGCAGGCAAAGGCCGAAATCCTAAAGTGCCTGCTCACATCCTCGCGACCAAAGCGGAGAAAACTTTCGACTTCAAGTTCAGGGGAATTGATGACACCATACCAGAGACATTCAGGGCGATCAGGAATACAGGGTTATGATGGGCAGCTGCAGGCTAACTTGATTTTATCGTTCTGGATCTATAGTACTTGGGTATTTGATGCGCTACTTTATCATCGTGATTGTTAGACAATCCACATCTTATCAGTACTCAAGTGGCCAGAAAGTACGTATACAGTTTCATATATGTTTGGGGCGCGGAGCGCCTATCTGTTACAATGCGTCTCTTCGCCTGTCTCCTGGATCGCGGCCACTGCGGCCGCTCCGATTATCAAATCTGCATCACCGAACTGTCTGGTAGCATAGAAATTGGCCACACACCGGACTATCCAGCTTGTAGACACCGTATCAATATCGCATGGAGAGTAGCAGCCTTTTAACGGGTTCATGGATTTGTACTAGTGATATTGATATTGATGTATAACTCAAGTGCTGGATTCGGTATTGGCTGGCATATTCGTTCCGTTTTTATCTTTGGCAGAGGTTAAGACTTCTGCAGACCATCCTGTGTTCACAAAGAGGCAGTTTCATCACATATCACGCTTTATAACACCCATCTAGATTATTACTTTTTTATAGTGTGGTCTTTCAATTCTTGATTCCACTATCCTAGAATCCCTTGGCCTGGATCATCTGAAACATCGCTGGTATGGTGTCATCAACGCCTCTGAACTTGAAGTTGAATGTTGTCTCCGCCTTAGTTGCAAGAACCTTCGCAGGTACCTTAGGGTTCCGGCCCTTTCCCGGGTAACCCTTGAACAGATCCGTAGGGTCCTTCTGAGCGGCGTGAATAGAGTCCACTAGGTTCATGAACACAGTTGAGATCAAAAAATCAGGGCACTCAAGAAGGCGAGAGCAACGTACAGAAGTCTTGCCACGAATGGGGACCTAATGGGTGGGAAATATGGTGAACGGTTTTCAAGCGCGATCAACACGACCACTAACCGGTGGCTGTGATAAACCGCTGGCCACCCGCATCAGGATTTGCCAGCGCCAGGACATGAACTGCTGCAACGTCGCGAACGTCTACCCAATATCCAGAAACATTCACCGGCTTGAGAAGGTCCTCTTCGGCATGCGAATTGAGCCCGTTTCGAAGGATTTCCGCTGAAGTTCCGGTCAAAGGCGCCTCATGAATCATCGGCCCGTAAACCTAACCATAAGACCCTTGTTAGGAGATGTGTGAGTATGACTCCATATCTCGACTATCTACTCACCATAGGAGGACAGATGGTGACCAAGTCGAATCCAATTGAATCCTTGTTTGATTCTACGAAGTCCCATGCGGCTCTTTCGGCTAAGACTTTACTCGCTCGGTAGATATGAACTCCTCCGGCAGCCTTGCCCTTCTCTTTCACCTCGATTTCGGAAAGTGTATTCCAATCGGACTAATGATCAAGAGCAAGGTTAGCAGAAGTAAGAGCGCGGCATCACATCACGAACAGACATGCAGTGGGACTCACTTCATCAATGATAGCGATCTCCTGCCCCGGAGCCGGTGTTTTGGGCGTTACGACAGCAGCGTAGGATGAAGTGATAATGACGCGCTTGACTCCTGGTGCATATTTCTGTACGCTCGCGAGGATCCCAAGGGTTCCTTTGAGAGCTGGCTGTATTATTTCTATGTAGATGGAAAAAATAAAATAAAATAAAATAATTGAGCTAGCGGGAATGCCACAAGAAAAATTTGCGACACACCATCTGGATCACCTGAATGCACTAGCGTCACTGGCGACGCCGTATGTTCCACGGCGTCAACTCCAACGACAGCATGATCGAAGGCGCCTTCCTTTGAATCAAATTCCAATTCACCGCTTTAATAGACCTGACGGAAGGATGATTCAATGTCATGGAGGTGCCTACCTTCTCAATGTCTTCAACGATGACGTAGCTGAAGCGATTTTTCTCGATCCCACCTTCCTCGAAGAGGCGCTTAACATATTCTCCTTTTGAAGCGGAACGCACTAGAAGGAATGGGAGATAATTCAGCTCATGCTCATATTGCCGCGATTAATCAAGGGAGCAACATGCCCGTTCCGACGACTTGATATCCTTGATTCAAGAGGGTCTTGCAAACCCATACACCAATAAAGCCAGATGCGCCGGTGACGAGAATTTTTGCGGGGGCTGGAATAGGGGACATCCTAGTATGAAGGAGAAAGGGGCGGGGTTGATGATTGACGACTGATTAACAGCCCTGAGGGAGTCCAACATTTATACCATCACGGTTGATGCTGTGACCAATCATCCCGGCTTAATCACACTGGAAATTCGGAGTGTAGATGACTAAAAGCATGGATGAATCTAGCATCATCTATGACTTTACTCGTCAACCTGGTGGAGGGTCGGGTAAGTCGAAGATCAAGGCCGGTCCGACACGCCGCGGGGAGCCGAAAGAGTCAACCTTTGGCGTTCTTTGTCTGGCCCAACTCCAACTTCGCAGTATCCCCTTCTGTGTCTTTTTTATGTTCGTAGGAAGTCTAAGTTTACAGAGAACCGTAGCTTCACGTTCACGTATTTTCTCCGGGGTCCACATGCAATCCACCTTCGACAAGGATGGATGGCGACGAATTCACCCTTCCTGTGAGCGTTCAAGAAGCCCAACCAATGAATCATTACAATAAACGAGTAACTATGGGGAATTGTCAGCGACAAGCTTCACAGCCCAGAAGCCTCGATCCTTCAACGCCTTCAACGTCGCTGGTGCAGTCTTCTCGAGAGTCTTGAACTTTATATTAAACACCTTCTCCGCCTTGGCTGAAACGTATGTAACGCCTTTGACGTCCTTTCCTTTACCGGGCGCGCCTATCGGAACGTCCGTAAGACTGGGGTCAACCTTGTGGATAGCGTCAACTATGACGTCAAAGTGGGCATCAATGAAGGTGGGCAAGAAACACTGAAAGTTATAGCCACTCACGAACATCCTGGTAGGTGAAAGAGCCTGTATATATCATGGATTTAGAAGTGCAAAAAATTCCCTGATTGGATCAGGTTCTTGCCCACCAGAACTGGTCAAGAACCTCTCTCCGCCAGCCTTCTCATTCGACAAGGACAATGCGTGAATCAATGCGACGTCCCTCACATCAACCCAGCATCCAGAATGGGCCAAAAGATCCTCCTCTGTCTTTCCAGGCTGCATATACTTACGAAAGTCCGCGATTGAGGTGTTGAGAGCGTCTATCGATTTCACTTCGTGAATAATCGGGCCCCAGACCTATGAGGGATATTCTCAAGAGTTAAAAAAACGTGGCATCAAGCAGAAGCGAAGAGACTGGCCGTACCAATGGAGGGCATATCGTAACAAGGTCAAAGGCAATGCTATCCTTGTTGTCCTTGAGGAACTCCCATGCGGCCCGCTCCGCAAGAACTTTCGAAGCTCTGTACTTGTGCCATTGGCTGGCGTTCTTGCCCTTCTGTTCGACTTCGTTCGGCGACGTCACGTTCCAATCGGTCTTCGCAACAGTAAAAGACGATCAGTGACTGTGGCCACCCAAGTTCAATAAAATCAAGATCTTCAGAGAGCTCACATCGTCAAAGGTTCGGGATGCCTTCTCATGTACAATCGACGCGGTAGATGATGTGATAACGACGCGTTTGATGCCAGGAGCGTTCTTTTTAATGCTCTCTAAAATTCCGATGGTACCCTTGAGAGCAGGCCTGATGAGTTCTACGGATTGGTCCAATTCGTTGGTATCAGAACGTTTGGTGGCATGTGTTGACGCAGTGCTCACCCTGTGGGTCATCCGCCTGGATATGAAAAGGAGAGGCCGTGTGTTCCACAGCATCCACTCCGACTACTACCTGATCAAACGCCCCTTTCTATACAATGTGTTCTTGGGTTCAATAAAGAATCATACATTCAGGACGTCCAAACGAGTTGGCTGACCTTTTCCATATCCTCAACTATCACGAATGAGAACTTATCCTTGCCATACCCATCCTTTTCGAAGAGGTTCTGCAGGTATTCCCCTTTCGAGCTCGATCGAACTGGCCAGATCATGCCTCCGTGGTGAGACACCGAGAGGATATAGCTCGAAGGTTCACTGACCGGTTCCAACGACTTGGTAGCCTTGATCAAGGAGGGTCTTGCAGACCCAGACGGCGATGAAACCTGATGCGCCAGTGACAAGAATTTTAGCAGGTGCAGATACAGGAGCCATGGGACAATGTGAACTGGGGGGAAGAGGGATAGATGACGAGATGTGGGAAGCAAACGCAAATCTGGGTTTCTATATATCAGCATCATCCGTCAACTTTCCGTACGCGTATCGTTTATAAGCGAAAAGGTGAGCATAAGGTGCCTCAGCGCCGTGAGCTTCAAGATCCCTTGTGAACGCAAGCGCGGCTTCTTACATCAAGCCCAGGCACCATCACGTCACTTTTCAACCTCTTTCTGATGACCAACTCGATCAGGCTATTCGGCAGACTATTTGCCTTAACCTTCGAGCAGCGTTAATGTCGTGCCGCTGGTGGTAATCTTAACGGGACGTGAAAACACCTCTCACCATACTTTCATTTCGAGATACATTAAGCTCAAAGCATCTACGAACTTGGCTCCGTGGCTTGAGGCAAGATTCTAGTTGGGACTAGCTGTCGCTTTGAATATTAATGGCCGATGCCCCAGCGTTTTGGGTAGCTTCCCGGGCCGGTGAACAGGGAAGAGCAAACGTCTCCCGAGCTTGTTGGTAGGACGTATTTGGGGAGGATCAATTCAGCTTCGTGATTATTGGGGACACGTTGAAGGCGAGAGTGTATCAGGCCCGTCTATAGTATCGATAAGATAGCAGGTTGACGCACATATCGGCATGCATGAAAGTGCTTTGGATGAAGCTCTCGCCAGGCTGGATGCTATGCCACCAACGCGGATACGCCAGATATTCAACTGGAGCAACATGTGATCATTGAACATGGACATTGAGGTATTCAGCCCGCCTGCGTAATTTTAGTAGCTTCAGCTTCAGTTGCTACAACTGGGCTGTGATTATGGTGGGGTGTTGGATCCCCGGCACGTGGATAAACCCGTTTCTACCTCCGCTACGTTCGCGCTTTCAATCTCAACCACCATCTGTTGCTATTCCCTCCCGGGCTAGTCAAGATGACCCCCGGGACCGAGTCAAATGATACGACCAAGACGCTCTCCCTACCCTCTGTCTTTGAAGAGGAAGAACGGCTCCGGAAACAGGCGTCCCAAACGATGCCACACTCGTTCACCACCTGTACATATGACGCGCCTGGAGGATACATCCGCCAAGCCATTTATCTGTGCAAGACATGCAAGGGACCTGATGGAGAGATGGGAAGAGGCATATGCGCGGCGTGTAGCATTTCCTGTCACGCTGGTGAGTGCAAGAACGATGACAAAAACAGACGCCCCGTCGCGTGTTTACACATACCCTTCACACATTGCTGTGTAAACGTAGATCACGAGCAGCTCGAGCTCTTTCCTAAGCGTAGCTTTCGCTGCGACTGCCCTACCACTGCGATTGCCGTGAACTGCACGTTACACAGTGGAATTGCTGAGCCACCCAACGAAGAGAACACCTACGGCCAGAACTTCCAAGGGAGATTCTGTAGGTGAGCGATGCACCGCTGCAAGTGCTGCGCGAAATATACACGACTGACTGGCGCGTGTATATGTACAGATGTGGGAGAGACTATGATCCTACAACCGAGACGGAGATCATGGCACAATGTGTCGCCTGTGAGGTACATTCTCCTCTTCTTCTAACCCCCATCTTGCTCATCCTTTAATGCATTTCTTATTGTAGGACTGGTACCATGAATCATGCCTGAACTTACGCGGACGGGTCATCGCACGAACACCTGAATCATCCCCGACCAAAGCACGAGCCCCTACCTCATCTCCAGCCCCTCGTTCATCCGAACCACCCTCTTCTGAGGATGAATATGACGACGAAAACGACGATGCGGACATGAATCTCATTCTTTCGTCCGGATACGACAGCATAATCTGCGGCGGCTGCGTAGCCAAGATGCCAGTTCTCCAGAGATGGGCGGGGACCAAAGGCGTGTGGATGATCATCAGGCCGGACGCGTCCGATACCGCGTACGAACCGCTTATGAATAGCCCACCAAAAGGATGTAATGCTGGTGCCGTGGACTTTGAGGGTTGGGAAGTGTTGGGTGAAGACGTCGTCCTGGAGGATGTGACGAAGGGGCCACCAGCAGCAGAGGGAGAAGCGACGACCTCGGAATCTTCTCAGAAGAGGCGTCCAGCTTCACCTACAGGAACGAATGAAGAACCTCCATCCAAGAGGGCAAAGCTTGAGAACGGAGATGAGGCCAAGAAGGCGGCTTGCCGAGCCCCACCTCAGAACAAGCTAGCTCAGCGCGTATTCGCTCGTATGGGACGGAGAGCGCAAGACGATAAGGATGCCGACCTGGAAGTTGCAAACAATGTGGATGGAATTGAAGGAGAAGGTGATATCTTCCTATCCGAGGGTTGGAGGGACCGATGGTGTCGGTGTGAACAGGTCCGTTCAATTGTAGTGTTCAAAGTTATTCTGATTGTTTATCATCATCGCCGACTTGGTTTTCCAAGTGTCTCTCCGGTTTTCAAGCGTTTCCGTATTTGCTTGAGGAAGAGGAGACCTACGTTCCTCCAGAGGATCCCGATTCAAGTGAGGCCATGGTTTGGAGGTCAGGGGGGTCCAATCTATCTGACTTCGCAATGTTCATCATCCAGAGAAATCCCTTGAAGAACTCGGTTTACGCGCCCTCCAAAACCTCCCTCGTGAGAAGGCCTTGGACAGTATTCGAGCCTTCAACGAGATGCGGTATGTTCCATCCACTCTCTTGAGACTACACATTATGAATTCTGAAGTCGTCCTCCTTGCTTTTTGCTACTTTGCGTAGGGACGACCTCTTTGCCTACCTTCGACCTTTCGCACAGGAAGGGAAGGTTGTCAGCGAGACAGACGTGACCGCATTCTTCGAGGCACTCAAGGCGGGAGAACGTCCTGCGCCAGCGGCGTAATCAACATCATACAATTTGATTTTCCAACCATGTTATTCCTCCCTATCTTTGGAATGTATTGTTTATATTTCAGAGCACATCTTGATCAAGCTTGACTCTTTCACCCCTCAGATAACTCCCTTTAGTCTCGAAGACCCCTGTCCTTCAGCGACTGGAGCGCGTCTGGAGCCAAGTTAGCCAACGTCCTGAACTCCATATTGAACACCCTCTGGGCCTTGGTGGACACGAACACTACTCCATCCAGTTCGGCGCGCCCTGGTGTGGGTTTACCTGGGGTGCCAATGGGCACGTCGGTACGGCCTGGCTTCTCCTTGTGTAAGATGTCGACTGCGTGAAAACATCAGAAAAAGGATCTCCCTCGTGAATGAAACCATCAGGATACTTACGAATGTCTTGCATCGTGTACGACCCTACGAAGTAACGGCAGATCAATGAGCGTACCGACTCCATGAGATTTGGTTCTCAAGGAGGGAACATACCAGAACAAGCGACGAAGCGTTCTCCGCCTGCGGCAGGATTTGAGAGCGACCATGCATGCATCAGTGCAAGGTCTCTGACATCTACATAGCTTCCTGCCGCGCCTAAGAAATCCCCCTCCTTCCCGGGCGTGGTGTGAGAGAAGAAGCTGCCCATAGAGGTGTTCAGTGCTGTAGCGGAAGAAACGTCGTGGATGATTGGGCCAAAGACCTGTCAAAAAATGATATATTGTTTGAGAATTGAAATAGAGGGAACGATGAGACGTTGGTGATAAGTTACCATCGGAGGGCATATGGTGACTACGTCAAAAGCGGTCTTATTCTTCTGAACGAAATCCCATGCGGCGCGCTCTGCCATCACCTTTCCAGCACGGTATTTGTTCATCCCAGAGGCATCTCGACCCTTTTCTGTTACTTCTTTTTCCGAAGCCAGGTTCCAGTCCGTCTATCAGGGCAAGACATCGAAGTTCAAATTGCACATGGTCGGCAGCGGCAAATGGCTCTTTGAAATCAGTTTCCAACAGACGAACCTCATCAAAGATCTTATTGGAGCCCTTGTCATGTATGATCGCACCAAGTGTCGAGGTAATGACCACACGTTTGACGTTTGGACCGTGCTTTTGGATGCTTTCGAGGATCCCGAGTGTGCCTTTAACCGCAGGCTGGATCATTTCTGTAAATGGTGATATATAGTTCATATTATGTAAGCATGGGGAGTATGGTCAAAAGATGAGGTCGTACGCACCTTGTGGATCATCAGCCATTATAGTTACTGGGGACGCCGTGTGCTCCACTGCATCCATGCCAACGACAACCTCGTCAAATGCACCGTCCTGTGAAAAGAAAAGTCGGGGAGGAGCCAAATTCAGAGATATATTCAGTCGATGGGATGGCGGGGACGCAAAGTTGCGAGTCGCTGTGTTCACTGACCTTTTGCATATCCTCGACGATCACGAAAGAGAACTTGTCCTTGCCATAGTCGTTCTCAAACATATCTTCAAGGTATTTCCCCTTGGATGTAGACCTCACTGTTCCCGATGCTCTCATCGTCGGTGAAACTATTCCTGCCATTTTACGCTGCCTGGGACTCACCAGTCCCGACGACATGATAACCTTGGTCTAAAAGCGTCTTACAAACCCATGCCGCAATAAAGCCAGATGCGCCTGTCACTAGGACTCTTGCTGGAGCGACGATGGGAGGCATTTTTTACGTTATCGAGTTAGATAAGGGTGGTTTCAAGAGACGGGGGTTTCCAGCGTGATGCCCGAGACGAGCCACAGATTACGGATTCCGAGGAGTGTCACAAGCTTATAGTCGGTTGAGTTGGCCTGAGCATACGGATTTTGCGGTAGCGCCTCATGACTTTGCTAGATTGATCGAAGGGGGCGAAGAGTCGGCAAAGTGTGCAGATCCGTGACAGCGGTGATGGGAGCGACGGCCAGCTGACCGAGCGCTGACCATGAAAAATGCACAAACCTCGTTTTGATGGGCCTCCTTGCTGCTATTGCCATACATGACAGGTTGTCTAGACCCAATATTAAGGCTGATGGGACTATATGGGAAGCAAGCAGGAAATAGAGTTTGTTTCGCCAACAAGGTGCGGGGGTGTTGCGGAGGTGTTTGTTGCGGAGTTGTCTCGACCTCGACTGCGTCCTGCCCCCATTGTGCCATTGTCCCCTTATCAACCTTCCACCTCAGTACCGCACAACCGCAGCGTGGCGAAAACTCGCTTGAGTCACTTCCCTCACGTCAGCATCCACTCACTATATAGTTGTCCGTCGAGGTGGTCGATCTAACCGATTCCTACACCATTATCATCTCTCCTCAACGCCTGACTTACCGGGCATACTTTTAGCCCTCCCGACCATAGTCGACCCACTACGACCGCGAACACTGCCATCAATCAACCACTTTACACCTAACACGTAACTATCAAGCCCGGAGGCTACAGCGACCACTGTAACGATGCCCTCCACATCCGCCCTCTCCGCAGAGGACAAGAACAAGATCAAGGCAGCATGCCCCGCAGGTTCAGTCAAGATCATGACCGCCACCCTCGCCCGCATTTACTACGCATATCCGGACCCAGCTGAATGGTCGTACATCGGCCAAGAGGGTGCTCTGACGTTGGTGTTTGATAAGGCGAAGGGCATCTTCTACTTTAGGATGATCGATGTCAAGGTCAGCTTGACAGTGGTTTCTGAAACCTTGCAACTTTCAGGATATTGACGCGAAGGCTGTGAATATGCATTGTTATGTATTAGGGAACGAGAGGCATCACATGGGAACACGAGGTGTATGATGGCTTCACGTATTTCCAAGATAGGCCGTTCCTGCATTCATTCCCTGGGGATGTGAGCATTATCTATTCGCCCACACCGTCTCGCGTGCGAAAGCTGATAGTTCCAATGGTTTGTCGAAACTTAGGAATGTATGATCGGGTTCGTCTTCAGCGACGAAAAGGAAGCCAACTTGCTGTTCCAGAAGTTCCAGAAACGCTCCAAAGCGACTCAAGGTAAGGTCGCCCTTGCCCGCAAACCCTAGTAGTTTGAGAGCTGAACGGGAAATTCCTCTCCGAAATTTAGGCAAATCCTCAAAGAAGGAAAATGCCACGACCTCATCCACCGCAAAATCCTCGTCAAAATCCAAGTCCAAGTCCAACGGCAAGTCCAAAGGCATCGACAAGTCCCTCATCTCGGCCCCAACAGGGTTCAAACACATTGCGCATATGGGGTACACGGCCGAACAGGGCTTCTCGTCCTCTGGGGTCGATTCATCGTGGGATGCGATATTGAGTGACGTTGGGAGGTATGGGGTCAGTGAGAAGGCCGTGAAGGGGAACGAGGAGTTCATCAAGAACTTTATCGAGACGGCGAAAAAGGAAGGTTTGGAGAAGGCGAATGTGAAGATGGGTGTTCCAGGGAGCGGGGAGGTGCCGCCTGCTGCTGCTTTGAAGAAGGCAACGGTCCCTCCTCCTGCGCCCGTAAGAGCTACTCCTGGGCCGTCGGCAGCGTCAAATGCGGCTGAGCAAGCAAAGGTGGGCTGAGCCAAAGTCAGTCCGATTGGAAGAACCTCAAAGCTGATGACTCTCTGTTACCCAGGCAAAACGGAAACCTCCTCCACCGCCAGTCCCGAAACGTGGTCAGACGATGCATGGCCAGTCGGATTCGGTTGGATCGTTCAATAATATCACGCCGCCTTCCAGTGCGCCACCTGTTGCTGCGAGCTACGTGCCTCCACCACCTGCACCTGCACCGCCACCGCCGCCACCAACTCAAGCACCACCTCCCGCCCCGCCGCAACCGACGAGAGCTACTGCTCCATCTTCCGCACCCCCTGCTCCTCCTGCGCCGCCGCCGCCACCTCCGCCCCCATCGATGAGAACGCAGACGACGCCCGCTCCTCCACCGCCTCCACCGCCACCGACGGCCCGGACTCCGGCACCCCCTGCACCACCACCACCACCGCCACCACCTCAAATGACTGGCACCCCTCCGGCACCTCCGGCACCACCACCACCACCGCCGACAATGTCCCACGGTGGTGTTCCGCCTCCACCACCTCCGCCACCACCATTTGCTCCCTCAGGCGACGGAGGTCTCGCCCCGCCACTGCCTGCGGCCACAGGCGACCGATCGAGCCTGCTTTCGGAGATCCAGGGCAAAGGCATCCACGTACTTAAGAAGACTGAACCTAGGGATGAGGTTCCTGCTTCACCTGGACCAGTCCCTCCTACACCTGGCACGGGTGCCACGCTTGGCGGAGGCGATCTGGCGAGTGCCCTTGCGGCGGCGTTGAACGAGCGGAACAAGAATCTGGGTGGGGATAGTGACGATGACGAGGAAGAGGAAGATGAGTGGGATTAAAAGACTTTTGATGGGAGATGGGCAAGGAAGGGGACAGGAGAGACAGCGAGCAGGAGGGTTAAGGGAAGCTTGTCATTTGGCGGATATGTGCGCTATAGCGTTGTTTGGAGTTTTTCTTTCTTTCTTTCTATATCTTAATGACATATATCATCGCCACAATTTTATCGCCGCCAGAGATTGAGGTTTACCCAGAGAAAGCGTAACAGAATACGTCGATGTTAGGTAAAGTAGGAGTAAGCACGAGGGAGGCTAGAAACGTGAGAAAATAGAGCATGTATGTTATCCACTCTTCACCTACGTCTTGCGCTCGTACGCTTTGGACACCTCATGCATCGCGTTCGCCACCTTCTTCAACTGTGAGCGCTTTGGCGATTTCCCTAATTTGTTCAAAGCCTTGACGGCAGATCTTTCTGCGTTTCTAGCCGCTTCGTCTCCCCTTGTTATCCTCCAATCCCCACCCGGCTTCTTTGTCTCAAGGGCGTAACGACCGTCCAGCTTTGATGTGAGACGATATTGGTTCTCGGAACCTGCTGAATCGACCGGGATATAATGGGATCTCCGTCCTTGATCCCCCGCAGTGGTAGTCGTCGCGCTGCCAACCCCGTCCTTGTCGAGCATGTCACCAAACTTCTGGACATGCTTATAAGTGTTATAAGTGTTCAGAAGATCTGTCGCCGCTTTGTCGGCTGCCTCATTCGCCCTTATTAACATTTTCACGAACTCCGGAGTGCTACATATTCATATGGTTCAGTAGTGAGGTCATATCCGTTAGTTGCTAGATCACAGTTTGTAAATCAAATAAAGATACTCAACGGCGCCATTCCTCGCTTAGCGATGACATCTTGATGCATAGAACCGATGTGTAAAGCAGTGATACCTTCGCAGATGAGAAGGGCCGTCCAGAGATGGATGAGAATAACGCTCGAGCGCATCTTAATATGGGATTGCCTCTAAAGTACACGTCAGACTGTGTACCTTTCAGCACGATTGTCAAGAACTCACTGAAGAAGATGAAGAGTTTGAAGTTGAGAAAAAGATAAAAGATGAAGGACGACCCCGTTGGTTGACAATTGAGAGGTTTTTTTTTTTAAAAAAAAACAAGAGTGGGAAGGAAGTGGAAAAGGTGAAGAATGAGAAAAAATCGTTATGTGATGAGGATGTGAGGGGGGAACTAAGCGAGGCCTTATACCTCTAGCGAAGGCGCCTCGGCACCCACGCCAAGGTACCGAGAAAGCTTGGAGATGTGCCGAACAGTTAGAAGGGGCGCCGATGTCAACGTTTCCAGGGGCGCCGATGTCAACGTTTCCAGGGGCTTCGTTTTGTAGGGTGGAAGGTGACGATGTGCCGTCTACGGGGCGACCCTCCCACACGTCTCAGAGACCTGCAGGCGGATGCATCTGAAACGTCCAACAGATGCCACCCCTTGGCCTACGGAGCGACCCGCTCACACGCCTCCAAGGCCTGCAGGCGGATGCATTTGAAACGTCAAACAGATGCCACCCCTTGACCGGTCCGCTTGCGATGGCGAGGTGTGTGGACGCCAAATTACACCATGAGTGCCGTAACCTGAACATCAGCTGGATCCTCAACTAAGGGGATGCTGTGTTAAGATTCGGCAACCAACGAAACTAGCTAAAAGGAGACGTTGGCCGGGACATTACGAGATACGCCAGCAAGCGCTCACCACTGTATCGATCATGATTGAGATTCCGCAGCAAGTGCCGATAAGAATGAGACACCGCCACTTTCAGCTCCTGTCTCGAGACTTGAAGAGGACTCGAAGGCTAGATATCTTTAAGGGATGCTAATGAACAAATGGCAGTGCCGACGTGGCAATTCGAAGAGAGGTCATTAAGAACTTTTACCTTTGTCGCCAACGCAGAGTTTGCCCACCATGGGAGAACAGGAAAGGACCTGGGGCTGTGCGTTAAATGTTTGAAGCTGCGACACAAGATGTTTTAGTATTCGCCAGGAGGTAACACAGACTAAATCACAAACAGGCAGAGGCCACTTCTATGCATGAATCCTGCGTTCCTGTGTAATATAACCTCGATGGCTTTGGGCCCACGATGGCACGTCGGCAGTCGGCGTCCCTTCAAACCACGCAGCGGACACGATTACCCCGACAGAGGTAAACAAACAGTGCAGAAGCAGAAGTGTCGCTAAACAGTGACTAAGCTCATAACCAATGAGAGCATGTACGTGATGGGGAGAAGAAACTCTTCGATCACAGCTCTCATTTGGGATTGGGACAAGGTACTTGGGGATGGTCGCGGCCTGGAAAGACAGAGGGATCGCTGAAGCGGTCAGCGATGCGGCGGGTGGTGTACGACGGCAATGAAAAGAAGGGCGCTGAACATTTGCGCACACGACTTCGCTCCGCCCACTCACTTAGCAAAACCATACTTCTAGCTAAGAAACGCAGGCTTATCGCAGCCGCTAGGAGTAGCACATGGTAGAGATTGATGAATAGCAAACGCTACGATTCCAGCGAGAGCATTTATTCTCTTCGCACCTCTTGACTTCCCATCGTAGCTTGAATGTTCTGCTGGCATGAATTCTCAGGCCGTTGATTCCACCCTCCACCAGTTAGAATATCCAGCTCATGACGACCCGTCACAGGTGCAGAAGACCTCAGGGCGGAGGGAACTGAAATGTCTTTGTGAGGTGAGGCCGGACCGTCATCTCGTAAGATGACGTAGGAGCCGCGGTTTCTCTGTCCTGTGTACCTTAGCCGTAATCAGCAAAAGCGGGTTCGGTTTTCTCCGCCCTTGGTACCTAAGCCGTAAATAGGGAAATGGAAAATGGGTGCGCTTTCTCTGCCCGTTGTACTTAGGCCACAAATAGCGAAAACGGGTTCAGTTTTCGACGTCTGCCCTGTAGTTGGAATGATAACAACGCTGGATCGCTCGAATAGTAACAGTTTTATAGGTACATCGCGATGAGAGGACTGGGGAAGAGAATTTTACCTGAGCCATACATAACAAAAGTGGACGCGGTTTCCTCCGCCCTTCATACCTGGGCCGTAAATAGCGAAATGGGTTCGGACTTCGACGTCTGCTCTGTAGTTAGAGGGATAAAAGCGCTAGATCTCTCGACCGGTAGCACGCTAATAAATACATCACGTTTCGGAGGCCGGGGAAAGGGGTTCGCCTTGCTGGCGAAAGTGGACAAAAGTAGGTTTGGTACGACGTCTACCCTGCACAACGCCCAGAAAGCTCGAAGGTCGAAGTAAATCACGCCATGTTAATATGAATACTGGGCTTGACTCGACTCCCAGAATATTGGATGTCAGGAGGAGTCCATACCGACGAACAGATGATGCTTATTCCACCCCCGCC
The DNA here is from genome assembly GCA_019632285.1 of Tulasnella sp. 332. Classification (NCBI taxonomy): domain Eukaryota; kingdom Fungi; phylum Basidiomycota; class Agaricomycetes; order Cantharellales; family Tulasnellaceae; genus Tulasnella; species Tulasnella sp. 332. Next base: position 18,798 of record WSTV01000032.1, on the reverse strand, counting down.
TCTGGACCTCCGCCTGGTGCCTGCGAGAGATACAAAAAGTGGTTAGAGTAATAAAATTGCTGGATTGGTCTACCAACAATATGCCGGTAGGTATATCGTGTTGAGGAGGCTGGGGAAAGGGGGGTTGTCTTCGCAATCAAGTGAGAATGATCGCTAAAAGCGTCCGACCAGGAGGAAGAGGAATAGCCTCTCCTTTTTAGAGAGGAAAATCTCGAGTTTTTTACGAGAGAGAATTCGCTTCGATGTAGGGACTGCAACTTCTCCGTCCTTTGTACCTTAGCCGTAATTAGCGAAAGTGGGCAAAAGCAGGACTGATTTTGACCTCCACCTTGTACAATTCTCAGAAGGCTCAATGGTCGACGTAAATCGCATCATATTGAACTAGATACTGAGCTTGACTCGACTCCCAGAAGATTGCGTGTCAGGAGAGGTCCATACCGACGAGCAGATGACTCCGATTTCAGCCCCGTCACTGGACCTGCCACAGGCTTGGGCACATCCGCCACGGGATCCTAAATGATTTCAGTGTCTGCTGATGGTGCCTTGCGTTCGAAAAAGAGAATACAAGGAGGAGATGAGAGATGGGGTCCACAAAAAATATGCTCAGCTACTGGCGGCGGAGGTGTCACAGCTTTTCACCTCGCTCGGCTAGCGGACGACTCAGAATCCCTTTCCACAAAGGACTCTGGACCGTCCCTTATTTTGGCCAGGGCACGATCGATACACTAGGAGCAGGAGCACAGGAGCTTGTTCCACCTCATACGCCACCTCAAAGGATGACTATACCCTCTGCTGTTCCTAAGCGAAAGTGACGCTCCAACAACCACAGACAGGCAAAAATGGCCACTTGGCCAAGATGGAAGGACCAGGTAATTCCTGCCATTCTTCCTATCTTTCTGCTCGCAGAGGAGCTACGTGGCTGGGGGCTTCCACTGCCTGCTATCTCGACGCATTCCAATCCGCATACTGGATCTGTCCCGACAGAGTTAGGAATCCAATGCCCAAACTTCACAACATGTAATGCTCTGATGAAGCGGAGTAATAGCATGCAATGTATAAGCCTTACTTGTAAGCCCGACTACAGACCCAGGACGGGAGATTTCGCCCGATGGGCGATCCCGCATAAGCGTACAAGAAGACATCCGCACACAAACGAAACAACTTGCCCGAAAATTCTTGCTAACCCAGACTACGGAGGCTATGGAGGCGTGGATGGGAGCCTACAAGGCGAAGCACGGTACGCTTATATAGTCAGATGTATTTTGCTATATTAATTTTTATTCGCTGGTTGTATGCGCCCGCAATTACGCCAATTCTAAGACGGACGAAGAGCGAGCGATTGTGAACGGATCTGCTGTAGTATCTATCTATTCGCTGGGTTGAGTGCGCCCGCGGCCACGCTATTTACCACCGCAGACAGACGAAGCGGGCAACCTCCTCTTCCAGCTCGGCTTCCGGGTTCATAATCGTACATCACGCTATCTCACCCCTGCACGTTGAGCCTGCCTTCTGTATCGCCATCTCCTCCTGCTGGAAGTTTCAAGACGACTCTCACTTAGCACCTACCACATGGCTGCTGTTGAAGGCTCTGACTCATCATCAAGTTTCACAGTCGAGTGGCCTTCTAAGTTGGATCCTCATATATAATCGTGGACCTCCTCGACGATGAATAACACGACATGTTCCCTGTTCGCCCGCATATCATTCTGATTAGCAGGTGGCAGGATTACATCTCGTCTCCGATCACTCGGGGCGGATGAGGTTGACAACTTCAAACGACTTTGAGGGGGTCGAAGTGTGGCTGGGGATCGCCCTTCTCGTCTGCGAAATGTTAGGAGCATTACATCACCGGTCGTGGTCACCTATTGCAACGAGCGCCTAGGCCATGTAGCAAGCCCTTGGTCAAACCTACGTGTGGCTCTATAGTGTTTCTGTCGGTCTCATGATCTCGTGCTCGCTGTTAAATTTCTTCTTTGTACCCTTGTAATGGTAGACTTGGCTCCACACTCACGGCGAGCGACTGAAAAACGTGACGGCTCAAATTTTGCGGGAATATTTCATTTCATAGCGTGCTTAAATTCACCCTCAGATATACGACCGAGGATCCAAAGATTTCAAAGCCCACGCGCGATGAATCATGAGGAGAAGGAAGGATCCATGCTATCCCGAGTATACATTGACAATATGTATATATATATATATGTTGGGGGGAAGGCAGATTCCTCGTAGGCGCTACAATATAAGACATGCCCAAGTTATCGTGAAAACACCAGCCTCAAGAAGACTTTTAAGTCTGGAAGTAATGGTCGCCGGAGCCGTGGACGTCACGCATTGAGGTGAACACCCTCTTCAACTGGTCCACTTTTGGAGTCTCATCTGTCTTGAGCAAAGCCTTGACAGCGGATTTCTCCGCCGATGCAGTGCCCTTCCCCCCAGTCTTCAAGATCTGCCAATCGCTGGCAGGACCTTTGGGCCAATCGTTTTGACGCCACTCGAGGACGTAATGACCGTCGGAATTCGATGTGAGGCGATAGTTGATCTGCTTCCCGAGTCTTTCAGGGGAATATTCGACCTGTCTGGATCCATCATTCCCTATGACTGTTGTTACCCCGATGTAACCTTCTGGAAGCTTTTTGAAGCTTCCCAAGGGCTGGAAGCCTTTCAGGAGGTCTTCTGCGCTCGCGTCCGCCTTCGCTCCGAGGTTGACAATTTCGCGGCCCAGAACAGGCTCATCTTTTGAGTGAGAGGAGAGGAGCTTCAAGATCCCGCGCTTCATCTGGTGGTTAATCGAGGTGGGTGCATGTTCGCTACGTAGCCATAGTGCGGAGTGATACTATATCAGTTAGATATTGGATCACGGTGCATAGGTCAAAGGGGAAAGACCTACGATGTACGTGCCCGCTTGGTGAGATCTTGAGGCGTCGAATTGAAAGGTAGAGCGGCGACGCCTTCACAAACCAGAAGGGCCGTCCAGATATTGATGAGGATAGTTGTGAGGCGCATTGGACTTGGGATATCCTTAAGAAATAGGCGTGAGGGCTGTATACGTTTGAGGGTGATTACCGAAAACTCACCAAAGACGAAGAAGAGGTTCAGAGGATGAAGATAAAGGTGGGAGATGTCTTTGTTGATAGCAAATGGGCGGATCTTTGATAAGGATTGAGGAAGAAGCGTGGACTGTGGATGGAATGCGAGGAACGAGAAAAATTGACCGCAAACGATTTATACTTTTTATGAAAATATCTCAGCGCCTTGGATATGCTAAGCGGTTTGAAGGGGTGTGCTACCGTCGCTGTTTCCAGGGACTCCGTCTCGCTCGCTAACCGAAGAAATGTAAGGTTGCGATCTCATAAACTAAGTGATTTGAAGGGCACGACAGAGGTATGAGAACAGTGGCTTTGGTATGCCCCCAACCCGAAGCCAGGGAGAATAACCTTGCAGGATGCCTCGAGACGGTCGCGTTTCATGTTCATCAAGTCGTATTGGCAGTGAACGCTTCCAAATGATTTATGGTACCCATTCTTTAGGAAGATTTCACCAACGCTGCGGCTACCTTTGTTGGATCATCAGTAGTTTAAGTCAAACGGCATCCAAATGGTGGGGGTTGAAGGGGTCTGTTCAAATCCGGAGATCGGATATAACACATGTTTGTTATGATTTCTTTTACACTGATCAGGGACTGCACAACGATTCTCCATTTTCAAGAATGGTGAAAATCATCATCCAAACACATGCATCTCACAACATTCCGAAATTGACCTCAGAGGGTGGGCTCGTCGAGAGAAAGGATAAAGTTCACGACGAATGCCGCGACCAAGTCGAATCTCACCCCAAGCGAACTCGTCCAGTTGGCGTGGCATACGATAGGCCAATTTTGACCGAGGACAAGAGTACATATAGATCAAGCATTTCACAACCACAAAGGTTTACAGTTGGAATCACGTATGCAAGCCACAACGTTGCAGATCAGAAACCGAGCACCCATGATGAAACGGAAGGGTTCATCAGAACCAGGCAAAGTAGAATTCGAAAGACAGAGCGAATCTTTGTGGCAGTTAACACGAACCAGGAAGGCTTGGGAAAGTATTTTCTGGTGGGGGTGTGTATTTTACGCATCGAGTCCAACAATGGCTTACATGTTCCTTGACAGCGGAATTTTCCACATTTGTAGTGGCCTTTCCTCCCATCATTGCCATCCTCCAACCGCCCCAATCAATGCTGTCACAAGTTCGCTGACGCCATCCGAGGATATAACTACCGTTGAGACTCCCGACGATTAAACCAGCAGATGAGAATGTGCATGTGGAGCTGATCATGCTCATCAGCGGATTGAATCATAGTCAATGCAAATCCCGCGTTCAAAAGTGTCCCAACTTTGTTTGTCAACCACTGACCCAGCCGCGACCCGCACTGGACCCACATGATGGCAGGTTGGGGTCGCTTATTCGGCAGCTAGCCGGCTCAGCGACCAGACGCGACCCGACTGTATTGCAACCCGACTCGCGACTGAGTAGTAGCCGCTAGCCGCGGCAACACTACTGGGACTCGGTTACCTGCAGCAGACCAGTACAATCGGTTATATTGAAACTCTCATGAGTCACAGTAGCGTCAAACAGTCGCCGTTTTTGACCTGTCTTCCGTGGATCAGAGACAAACCCCTCTTTTTTCTGGACATCTTTGTATCTAGATTTATTTACGTGGAGTTCCCTAGTAGTGTTGGCGGTTCTCTTATGGCGGTCTCGCTTCGGTGAAGGGAATCGGGCCCTGCCCTGCGCATGCGATGGCTTAATCTTCACCATTTTTTTTTTACTTTGACCGAATACGGCTGGCTAGGACTGCACAACACTTTAGTGGGAAAACGCCCGATCTCGTTGAGGTCACCCATGGAAAATCTCGACGCTTCTGCCTTCCAAATAAAAATAAAAATAAAATCAAAATCATGAAGATCGTCATCTGGACAGATTCATTCCGAGATTCACCCTCCGATGTTGGGTTTTCCGAACAGTATGGGCTAAACCTCCTGTTTGGGCTACCACAGGGATAGACCATAGGTATCATCCTGTCATCAGTCGATTGACTGGTGTCGTATGTTTAGAATAAATTCTAAATGGGTATGACCCCATATACCCCGAGTGTGCTCGTTTGATTAGCACAATAGTCCAGGGGAGAGCTCAAGTCTCTACTAAACTAGTCTCCTGCTCCCCACCGGAGGTACATGTGACGGGCTTATATAGTAATCATCGCCAAGAAAGGATGAAGTTCATCGTCGCTCAGTCGGCGTGGGATACGACAGGCCAATTTTGACCCAGGCACTGGCGCAGACAGGTCAAACCCGTCACGGCCACAAATATCCACAGTTGGAATAATGGAGACAAGCCACGACGTTATAGATAAGAAGCCGAGGGGAGAAGGATTCTCAATAAACAAAAGGAAAACCGGTCAATTACGATGAAAAAGGAAGGTTGCATCAGATGCCAGGCAAAGTAGAAATTGAAAAGGGACAAGCTAACTCTCTGTATCGGTCAACACAAATCAAGAAGGCATGAGAAGGAATATTTTAGCGAAGGTGTATATGTTACGCATCGAGTATAGCACTGACTTCATATCCGCCTCTGATGGCTTCCACTCCTTCCCTAGAGACTGCGCATGTGATGGCTTTTCGGGCTCTTCTATACTGAGAAGCGCATTGACAGCGGATGTCTCCATATCCGCAGTGGTCTTCCCTCCATTCTTTACTATACTCTAAGGTTAAGCCTGACCGCTCGGAACCGGCTGACGCCACTCGAGCACGTAATTACCGTCAGAGCTTGATGTGAAGACGATAGATGACGTCTATTTTTTTTTTTGGAAGGAGAATCCACGACCGCTCTCGATCGATTTTCTCCTATGATCGTTGTCCAGGAAGCATAATCCGAAACCCACGCAGGGTGAAGTGCCCGGGAGTCATCCAAGCGCTCCTCAACGCTTTTTTCCGTCCGTTGCTCAAAGGTTGACGATGTGGAGGTTCGGAACAGTCTGCTTGCTCTGATGGTGACCTTTAGCCGGTTTAAGTTTGCTATGACCGTCGTCATATCCGTTAGTCACCAGATCGGGGTGTACAAGTCAATGAAAGAAAGAAAAATAAATAAATAAATAATAAGACTCACGACGTGAGTGCTCGCTTGGCGATATCATGAAATATTGGATTGACGGGGTGCAGCTGCAACACGTTTGCATATGAGCAGAGCCGTCCAGAGATTGGGCAAGAATGACGGTCACGTGCATTTTAACTTATGAATTACCTGTGATGTATACGTGACAGTGTATTTTTTGTTTTTCTTTTAAAAAAAAAATCAAGGGCGATCGTCAGGAACGCAGTTAAAGAAGAAGGGCCTGAAGTTGAGATCCAGACAATGAAATATGAAAGGATGTCACAGGCGTTGAGGACAATCAGAAATGGAGTAGAAGGAAGTCAGGAAATCATGATTAGAGGGCAAGGATTACCTCAAGAATCACGCAAAGTAGAGGGAAGAGTGCGGCCGAAAACAACATTTGGGAATGTAAGCCCTCAAGACGGGAACCTTCCACTCTTCGCTTCATGCGCATCCACCATCCTATGCATTGTTTTCGCCACCTTCTTCAACTGTGCATGCAATAGATCTCTATGATCCATCTTGTTCAGAGCGTCGACAGCGGGTCTTCCTGCCTTGCCCGTGACTTTCCGTCCGTCGTGCACAATCTGTCAAGGCCCACAATCAGAACCGCTCATCTCGAGGACGTACCTGCCGTCGGGTTTTTCTGGTGAGGTGATAGACTGTTTTGTAGACTCCCTCGCTGTTCGGGCGCATATACTGGGTCTGTTTCCATCCTTCGCGTCCTTCCCTAGCGGTCGTGTCCGACATGGCGATCTGTTGGTCCAATACTCGAGGATATGTCTTCGCAGGCTTGTAGTTTGCGGCGACTATATTTGTCCTATCCTCTGCGGTCGTTCAGGCGCGACGTCGGGAACACGCGTGAATTTTAGAGTAAAGAGATGTAAGAGGAGGCCCCGCTTTCTCCGTTCGTGCGTTGTGGTCGCTGTGGGTTCGCTGTATATTGATGATGCGGTACCCAGCAAGACCATATTAGTTGGTATAGCTGACTGCTCGCTTGGCGAGATGATGAGGCGTTGAATCGACGGGTAAAGAGACGACACCGTGGCAAACGAGCAGAGCCGCCCAGAGATTTTCCAGAAGGGGGGTCGGGCGCATTCGAATTTTTGGGATTTGCCTCTGAAAAGTATATGTCAGACCGGATCAGTTTGGGCTACGGTCGTCAAGAACTCACTGGAAGAATTATTGCTATTATTGTGAAAGATGGTGTTATACAAACGAAAACAGTCTCCGTTGGTTTGAAGTGGCTAGAGTAGGATATTCGATCGTGAAAATGAGAATGTACGAGGTGAAAACGAAGGCATCTCGAGAGGTCTTCTTCTTCTCGATTCCGTCGTCCCGCTCGACGGCTGTACCGATTTATCTCCAAGTTATTTCTCGCTTAATCTTGCTGTGTTGTATTGTGTTAGCTGTGCGTGTTGTTTACTACCTGCACAGGTGTGGCCTCTGTCAAACAAGTTTCATTTCGTCGGCGTTGATGTAACAGCGGATTATCCTGCAAGCGATGTAGACAGAATATAGGGGTGTTGATGTTTCCCATCGTGGGCTGTTCGAAGATAACGATGGAAGGGGAATTTGCATCTGGCTGGCTTCGATTACGTACAGAGAAGGTTCCCATTGCGTTATCTCTTGACACGTGACCAGCAAGCGCCTTCTATTTCGCGGCTTGACAGGCTTCTGATTGGTGGCGATCATACAACCGCCGGGTGCCTGGGATGTTTTAAATTGCGCCTCTCTTCAATTCCCGCACAGCGTGGCACGTCTGCACTGACTCGTACTCAAGGCTTAAAGCATCTCACCATCGCACACATCGATCCACATCATCATCATGCCACCGAGAGAGAGACCGCCCGCACCATCGACCAACATCGATGGATTCATGCCGATCCCATTCTTCAATGGCTTCAACACCCCTCCCCCTCCGCCCCCTCCGCTGAATCTACCACCCCATCCAAATCAGGGTCAGATCCGGAAGCTGGAGCCAATACCAGCCAACATCAACAGCTTCTTGAATGGTGGTAGTAGCAGCAGGAGTGAGAGGAACCCTCAGCCGCCCCCTCGGCCTCGCCCACCTCCTTCACCTGGAGGTGGATACCAAGGAAACTCGCAATCGATGCCGCCCATGATGGCTTTCCCTAGCCCAGCTCCAGGTCCGTATTACCAGTTCTCCGCACCACCACCTCCCCCACCTATCCCGTCATCGCTCGTTGCGGGAAGCGGGGGTGGGAGTCGTCCATCGCCCATGTACTCCAACTACAACGTCCCTCCCAGTCCCTCGTCTTATCCAACTCCATATCAGACGCAGGATCGGAATCAAAGTCAGAGTCAATATCCCCCTAGTTCTCCATTGGTGGCTGGGTCGAATACATCATTGATGTTCATGCCGACCCCATCGTTCGTCCCACCACCACCACCTCCTCCGATCATACGCCACCAACAGACACCATCACCTTCACTCTCACCACCACTAGAACCGGGGCGAGGTCAGAGAGAAAGCGGCCAAATTTATCACTACAGTCACTCGCCGTCACCTCCACCACCGAAGGGTCCGAGACCCTCTGCACATACGAGAATCGCCTCGTCCGAAGTGCAATACCCGTATGCATCCCCTCCACAGGGGCCGTCCTTGTTGTTGAACAGTCGACCAGGATCTGTAGTAGCCCCTTCGATGCCAGTTCCTGATCGATCTGGTTCAGAGGATTACCAGCAGCCTCCTCCTCGACCACCCAAATCACTCTATGGCCCACAGGGCTCGGTCTCTCCTCGTCCCTCTTTTCAACAGCGATACTCATCGAGTGGGGACGCGGAGCCTGCTTCATACTACCCTTCCCCACCTATGCTCGTACAAAGTCCACCTGCGACCATCGATCCATATCATTACGAGCCGACGGCGTACTACGATCGTTCACCTCCACAGCCACCTGTACATCGTCCACTCCCATCCCCCGGCGCTGCTGCGGCTGCGGTCGCTACTCGCCCGTCATTCATCACTGACCTAGCCGAAGATGGTCAAACGTGGCCGCTTTCGTCAACAAACAGCATTCGTGTTACGCCTCCGTCTACCGATGACGGCTGGTCCAACACGTTCGGTGCTTCCGCTCCAAGTCCGTTGTATACGCGCCCCCCACCGCCCCTTCCTCCTCCTGAGGATGGCGATGACGATGACTACGACGCCACGAGATTGGTAGACTCTCGAAACGTATCGGGCGATAGTGAAGAGTGGAACGATGTGTTGCGAGACATGGCGCACGAGACGGAGGCCAGGCGGACATCGAGCAACGATGTTGGGATGGCCGAAAGGTCCGGTGTAGACGATGAGGATGAGGATGGCGATCTGTATGGCACCCCGACGCCCCCACCAGAATCGAACTTCCCCAAGACGGCGCAGGTGCCAGCTCGGGATGATGCGCTCGCGAACGTGGGACAACTTGCACCAACCTCTACCATCGAGGACGCCTACGCTCCCAAGCAAGAACCCGCCCGAGAAGGTTCCTCGGTTGTGAAACTTGACGATGCCACCACAATACCAGCAGCACTCCAAGTCATATCAAAAGCAGAGGGCGCCAAGCGAGATCCACTCTTGGAACTGCTGGCAGAAGGTGAGAGTGGAAATGTTCAAGATGGCGTCACGTATGACGGTGAAGCGGAAGCGGAGGCTGGGCCGGAAGAGTTGCAGGTGGAAGAGGTCATTCGAAGGGTGGACGCTGAGTCTCATCATCACCATGACCAACCAGACGCTCCTACCGTTCATGAGGCGATCGAAGAAGGATATGTTGTACTAGGACCAGTGGTCGAAGAAGCAACAGAGGTGGCTGGCGAGGTCAGCCGAGATGCGAAAGGAGGGGATGAGCTTGTTACGGCACCAGCCGTCTCCGAGGCTCCTCAGGCAGCTCCCAAGGAGGATGATAAGACGAGGTTTCCAGCATCACCTTCTGTTTCCGCACCCACAGGAGAGGATGCAGCCGGATCCCTTCCAACTCCGCCTGTCTCACAACCTGAGCCTGTGCACGCCGCAGATCCAGAAAAAATTGTGCCGCATGGTAAGCACACCCTCCTCTTAGTACAGGAAAACGGCACCTGCCCACGTCCTTGTGCGAAATCCAACTGAAAAACCCTTTGGACGCTCATTCTATCCATTCTTTAGATAAAGCGACTGCACAAGATTCTTCCCCTCTCGCCCCATCACCCCAGTCGGTGGACGGAGAGGTCACGCGACAGGTCATCGAGGCGTCGAAAACCGAGCTGGTTGCATCGCCCAAGGCTTGCATAGAGCCACTCGCACCAGTTCCAGCTAGCCAAGACGAGCATGAGACGACTTCAGCTCCTGCAGCTCCACCTCCACCGCCCCCACCACCTCCAGCGCCTTCAAACAGCATTAGCCCGATCGCGCCATCTAATGGTCGCGCGAACCTTCTTGCAGAAATTCAAGGAAAGGGGGTCCACGCGCTGCACACGAGGGCACCGCACGTCAACGAACCTCCTCTGCCTGCTTCTCCGGCTCAGATGCAGGCTTCTTCTCCGAGTACTTCATTCGGTCTACTGGCCGAGCTTAGAGGGAAAAGTCTTGGCTCATTGCGAAAGACTGGGAATAGATCCACGGAATCGGAATCAGAGGCATCAGGGGCATCGAAGGAGCTGACTCCTTTGGCAGGTCTAGCGAACGGTGGAGTAGGTGATGATGAAGGGAAGGGCGAAAGTGGGATATCTCCCGCGCCACCACCGGCGCCGGCACCCCCAGCACCTCCAGCGCCGGCTGGAGTTATCAGCGCGCATCATCCAACAGCTTCTCCCGGTGGCCTCTCGAACTTACTGGCGGAGATCCAAGGAAAGCATGTCCTACGGAAGACTCATGCCGATCCTATCGCCGTTGCACAAAGTTATGTGGAGGCCTCTGGCGCAACTCTTAATGCGTCTCCACCCTCGTCATACATCCAACCGCTCCCTGGTGTTGATGGAGAGGGACTTGTGCCACCTCTACCACCGCCACCGCCGCCCGCTCCTCCAATGGCAGGTGGAACAGCACCCCCGCCTCCTCCAGCACCGTCGGGAATCACGAGCACACCTCACTCAGCAGTTTCGTCCGGCGGTCTCTCGAACCTACTGGCGGAGATCCAAGGAAAGCATGTCCTGCGGAAGACTGGTGCTAGCATGACCCCTGTCGATCCTTTCGCCGTTGTGGAAGGTTCTGTGAAGACCGTTGGGACAGCTCTCATTGCATCTCCGCCATCATCATCCACGCAACCACTTCCTGGATCTGATGGAGAAGGGCTTGCGCCACCGCCACCACCTCCGCTGCCGCCACCGCCTCCAGCCCCGCCCTTAGGGGGTGGAACAGCGCACTTGTATCATCCAGCACCTTCAGGGTCTATGAGCACACCTCACCCAACAGCTTCTTCTGGTGGACTCTCGAACCTATTAGCAGAGATCCAAGGAAAGCATATTCTACGGAAAACAGGTGCTGGCGTGAGCCATGTCGATCCTGTCGCCGTTGCTGAAGGTTCTGCTGAGGACAATCGGGCACCGCTCATTCCTTCTCCGGCGTCGGCGTCCGTCCAACCGTTCCTTGGGGCTAGTGGAGGAGGAATTCCACCACCACCACCACCCCCTCCTCCTCCTCCGCCACCGCTCGCTCCATCAATGGTTGGTGGAACAGTACACCCGCCTCATCCAGCACAGTCGGGAACCACGAGCACACCTCACCCAACGATGCCTTCTGATGGACTCTCGAACCTACTCGCCGAGATCCAGGGCAAACATACCCTGCGGAAAACTGGTGCTAGCGTGGTTCCGGTTGATCTTGTCGTGGAAGGGTCTGCGCCAAAGGCCGAAGCACCTCTCACTACTTGTCCGCCACGCCCATCTGCTCAATCGTTTCCTGCGTCTGAGGGAGAAGGACACGCACCTCAGCCACCACCACCTCCCGCTGCCAGTGGGGGTGCTCATCCCCGAGCCGCATCTGACAGCCGATCGAACTTGCTCTCCGAGATTCACAGCAAAGGAATCCAAGGTCTTCGAAAGGTCAAGGCTGACTCCGCGCCCACTCCTTCTATTGGCCATGGGGATGGAGATCGCTCGAGTCTCCTCTCGCAGATTCAAAGCAAGGGAGGCATTGGCGGTCTTCGAAAGACTTCATATCAGCTTGCGTCGTCGTCCAATGCTCCTCCAGCCCCACGTGCAAGTTCGGGAGGTCCGTTGGCCGGTCGAGATTTAGCGAGCGCGTTGGCTGCGGCGCTGCAGCAGAGGCAGAAGAAGATGAGGCAGGATACGGTCGTCCCAGAGAAGGAGGAGGCTGATTGGTGATTGGAAGGAGAGCCGTGTAAAAGAAAGGGTCCTTCCTGTAAGAGTTTTGGTGATGAATGGTGATCGCAAACTTACCTTGACTCCTCAGTTTGGTCTCTTTGTATCCGGGTCTTTTCATAGGTCTTTTGGGGCTGAAATATATATGTTTGAACCATGGGAACTATTGTCAAGAGACTTTCACTTGCCGTGGAAATATAGTATTGGTATATCGCCTTGTTGAGCACGGGCCGAGTTTTCTCAATCTCTTGTGTGGAATGAAGTTGGCTGGATTCGATCAACCGAGAGTGAAAGCCCAATTTGAGGGCTTTCAGCGTGAGCTGATGGTACCCTATATCCACGGTAGTCTATGGCACAAAGAGTATACAATGTTGAGAGACAATAATGAGAAACATGATAGTAGCAGAGTATAGTAAAGTAAACTGGACATGAAACAGTTCCACGGCTTGGCTAAGTAGCAGTAGCGGGAAGGCTGGGATGCTGCTCGGGAAGGCATGTGGAAGGGTAAGGAAGCTTTTTTTTTTTTTGTGTGAGAACGGTGGGGAACTTGCCAGCCGAGCGAACCGGAGTTGTTAAGTCTGAAACAGTGTGGGGTTCTTGAGGACCCACTAAACCCCCCCATTTGGCCTATTAGGATAGACCATAGACACATGTTTGCTGTCAGCCATATAGGCCAATAACATCATATATCCCTTTATATCCCCATTACTTGAGGAAGATGGTCCAGGGGATTTGGCAGTGTTCCAGCAAGCTGGTCTTATGTCTCCCTCCAGAGTATCAGTCATCAGGCCTGCAGGCAGCTGTCAATCCCAGACTCACTCTCTTCCTAGCTGTGATCTTCATAGACCATTTGTAAACTGGTACTGGTCCTGTCTATAAGGCCTTTCCACATGTTTGTCATTAGGAGCTCCTTCTGCTTCTTCAATCCCTGGTTTTCTGGCAGCTTGGCTACATTAAAGTTGGATGCTGCCTGCCAGATGATTGCATCTTCAAGGGTTGCAATGGCTTGCCTCTTAGTGATTACTTCCTCCTGAATGTGGAGTGCATTCCGGAGTTTCCAGATGACAAATGCTGTTTCAGAGATTATCGTTTTGTACAGGGCTTTACCCATCTTGGATTGTCCCTTCTGCGATAGTCCTATTCCTAGGATATCCTCATATGCTGGCATTTCAAAGTCTATATTCTTTATTGCCACTGCTTGTTTAAGCATTTTACCTGTGTGCTTCCATGTCACAACTTCATCCTGCTCTAAGTCCAATCGAACATGGGCTCTCCCTCTATGGTCACTATCTACTATCCCATGAACACAGACTTCAGAATATTCTCAGTTTTACCTCAGACTATCTTCTGATCATGTGTCTCTCTTTGTCAGCCTTCTCTTGCTTAACTTACTTCTCTTCTCTCGCTTAGGAGGTCACCTGTCACTGCCCTGCGATTCTATCCTCATGTTCTCCCACACTGCCATGCAGTGTACTCATCTCATGTTTGTAAGCCTCCACTCCTGTATCTCTATATATACTAGTAAGTGTTGAGGACTTATTCCTCACGCAACAGCTTGTATCTTTCCCTCCTCTGTATTCCTCTCCTCTCATACTCCCTTATTAGTGTTGAGCTCCTAGTGCTCCTCACTGTATCTCTATCTATTATCATTGTCCTCCTCATTGAGCTTCAAGTGCTCAACATCGTCCTTACCCTCTTTGTCGTCGTCCAGTGGTCCCTCAGCATCCACTTCATGACATTCCAGGCTGCTCTTTGCCATCCATTCTGGCATTCAGTCAGGATGTGTTTAAGAGATTCCTGTCACGACCGCCATCGAGACAGAGACACTAAGTACATTATTGAACTCTATTATCCCATGGTCTCTTTCGTTATGATCACATCTCCGTTCCCACAGTCTCTTCTTTTATAATCACATCTCCATTCCCACAGTCTCTTCTTTTATTATCACTTCTCCAATTCTCAGGGTTCATTTGATGTTCCGATTGTACTGGCAGTGCAACTGACTCAGTTGGTGTGCAGCCTTTCTAGAATGTTCTCCATTGTTCTCTAACTGTAAACGAACACTGCATTATGTATAGTATGGGTATATAAGTAGTTAGGAAGTGAGGAGGATTGTTCCTCACTTCACCTCTTGTTCTCCCCTCTGGAAATAAGAGTTCTCCTCTCTGTATCAAACCCATTGTGCGCTTGACATACACCCTGTCCCCTGTCCCCCATTCACAAGACATATATCCTGAACCCTGTACTCTGAACCTGTGACCATCACACCTCAGACCTTTGACCTTGTAACCTGCACGACTACAAGTACCCAGTTTCCCACATTCACAACACTATCTACCATCGTCGTCAACAGAGGTCGCTACAATTCCTGAGCTCCACATGAGCATAGAGCTTTTTCTTGCCAGTCGCCTCCCCATTTAATGATGAAGGTTCTGCAGACCGTTTGGCCATGTAAGGCTAGCCACAGGAAGTCAGAGATTTCCTTCCTCAGAGGGGGGTTCCTGATTGACACCCACAAAGTGGCCTCAAAGTGAAGGTCCTTTGTTTCTTGGTATTGGTAGTTGAGTACATCTGTTACTATTTGTAGGGCGTTTGGTCGACGTTTGATGAACATCCATTCATTGATGGCTTTGTATAAATCGCCATATGTTAGTGATGATAGACATGTGCCATTTGATCTCCATCTCTCTGGTATGGTGGTAGAGAAGTTGGGGTCTAGGGGTGCTGTGAGGCCTGCTTTCACTGCTTCATCTGCCCTTTCATTCCCTTCGATTCCACAGTGTGCTTTTACTTTATGGATCTTTGTAGGTGCCTGTCTTCTCCTAAGAAGATATAAGGTTTTCTCTAGAATGTCTCAGTTCTTTGTGCTAAGCCATCCTTTATCCTCTTAGTCGCTACACCCAGTGGCTAGGAGATGTATAGTGTATTCTGAGTCTGTTTTTATTTCAACTGATTGGTTAATGGGGGCATTTTTGAGTGCCCACATCACTGCAGCAATCTCACCCCTATTGTTGGTGGGTTCACCACCAGGGACACATTGCTGCTCTGTATAGGTCTTCGTCCCACCAAATTCCAGCCCCACAGCTAGAATTGGCTAGGCCATTCTTGTCTGCTGATCCATCTGTCCACATTACTAGTGTTGGTGCCAGCGATGATGTTCCAAAGCTTCTGTAGCATGGGTGGTTCAGATAAGGTCTTTCTCTAAAGATCCTTGTTGCCTTAGTGAGTTTGCCTTTTTAGGTGACATCTGGGTTGAGTGTGAAGGGTTCTCCTTCTCTCCTCCTCTTTAGGTTTGCTTCCACCTCTGCAGGGGGATGGTCTAGACCATCCAGTCTGTTTTGGTGGTTGCATGGTGGACCATTCATTACGTTGACTGACCTCTTTATTGCTGTGAGTAGCTTGTCTGCTGCTTTGATGCACTTTCCATGTGCCTTGCAGCTGTTAGGTGCTACTTCATAGAAGTTGATGAGGTCCATTTGGTTCTTCACCTGGTGGAGCTCATATAGTTTCTTTGCTATCAGAGATGACTCAAAGCCATCCAGGTAGTTGACAAATCTAGACTTCCATATTGGGATCTGTTGTTTGATTGTGTGATGGAAACATTGGGCATCTACAGAGACTCTGAACATGACTGCCACTTGAATCATGTTTCTTATTTCAAGTGACAGTTTACTCTTGGGACCTTGGGTCTCATGCCAGGTTTAGTCCAGGAGGGAAACCATCTGAGAGGGAAGTCTTCCCTTGGAGGTTTTTTGAAGGAGGTCATTGAGGAACGAGGCCCATTGGGGTCTCTGTTCTTTTGGCCTCCTCCATTTCTTAACCCATGTTAGGTGTGCAGCTTGTTGCCTTGCTTTGAAGTTGGGTAAGTTTAGGCCTCCTTGTCACGACTACGTCCTGCATCTAAGTACAACTCGAACACGGGCTCTTACCTTATAATCACATTCGACTATCCCACGGAACGGACCCCGGATATACCTCGGACTAATATTGATTTAACCTCGGACTAACTTCTAATCATGTGTCTCTCTTAGTCAGCTATCTTCTCTTCTATTCCCTCACTGTCCCTACGCTTCTCTCGGCTAGGAGGTCACCTGTCGCTGCCCTGCGCTTCTATCCTCGTGTTCTCCCACACCGCCGCGCAGTGTACTCGTGTCATGTTTGTAAGCCTCCACTCTTGTATCTCTATTTATACTGGTAGGCGTAGAGGACTTATTCCTCACGCAACGTCTTGAATTCCCTCCTCTACTGTACTCCTCTCATCTCTCCACTTATCTACACTGAGCTTCTAGTGCTCCCTGTAGTCTTCTACCCATATCATTGTCCTCTACATCGAGCTCCTAGTGCTCAGCGTCGTCCAGCGGTCCTCTCAGACACCTCATCGTGACACTCCTTTGCTTTTAGGGTGGTAGAGGTCTTCTAGCTTAAGTATTGACTTGGCTTTGCCATGCCACATTGTCTTTCTTACTAAGCTTATGATCCGTTGGACTGTTGAGTTTGGCAGGTCATTTGTCATGAGCAGGAACTGCGCTCTTGACAGGACTATGAAGTTGACGATAAGTTTCCTTTCTTGCATAGAGAGATGGCATTTATTCCACCTTTCTGCTGCATTTTCCATTTTTATGATTATCTTGTCCCAAAGGGCATTGACATCCACATTATAGCCTATCCATCCACCAAGTATGTGGATGGCTTCCCCATTGAGCATAATTCTTGCCCCTTCAGGTAATTGTTCCGATCTGTCAGGTATACCCTGCCTTATTTATAGAGACCCTGAGAGGGTCCTTGTCTCTGCCACTGCTTCTTTGTGCCTTGGTGTTCCTACTGGTAAGATCTCAGTCTTTCCTTGGTTAAACTTTGCTGTGGATGCTAGTGTCATGACTTTGTCCTGCCCAAGTCTGAACCAAATATGGGCTTCTACTTTACAGTCACATTCTACTATCCCATGGCACAGACTTCGGATATACCTCAGACGATCATTGGTCTTATATCAGACTAACTTCTATCATGTGTCTCTCTTAGTAAGTCTTCTCTTGCTTAGGACTCTTCTCTTCTCTTGCTTAGGAGGTCACCTGTCACTGCCCTGCACTTCTACCCCGCGTGTTATCACACACTGCCGTGCAGTGTACTCATGTCAAGTTTGTAAGCCTCCACTCCTGTAACTTATATATACCAGTAGGCATAGATGTCACAATGGGATGTCTGAGATGACCGCTGGATGACATGCAAGGGTTCTTGGGCGATGGTGAGCACTAGGAGCTCAATGGAGAGGACAATGGAGATGTATAAGAGATTACCAGGAGCACTAGGAGCTCAAGGTAGATGAGAGGAGTGAGGTAGAGAGGAGGTACAGTGAGGAGGAGAGATACAAGATGTTGTGTGAGGAATAAGTCCTCTACGCCTACCAGTATATATAATTTACAGGAGTGGAGGCTTACAAACATGACACGAGTACACTGCGTGGCAGTGTGGGAGAACATGTGGGGTAGAAGTGTGGGGCAGTGACAGGTGACCTCCTAAGCGAGAGAAGAGAAGAGTCTTAAGTGAGAGAAGGCTTACTAAGGGAGACACATGATAGAAGATAGTCTGATATTAAACTGATAATGTTCCAATGTATATCCATGGTCTGTTCTGTGGGAAAGTGGATGTGACCATATGGAAGGAGCCCATATTGGCTTTGGACTTAGGTGCAATGTAGTCATGACAGTAGAGGACTTATTCCTTATGCAACATCTTGTATCTCACCTCCTCTCTTGTACTCCTCTCTACCTACCTCCTCTCATCAGTATCACGACTTCGTCCTGCCTAAGTCCAAACCAAACACAGGCTCCTCCTCTATGGTCACATCTACTATCCCACAGGTTGGACTTTGGAATAACATTGGACTATTATTGGTTTAACCTCAGACTCTTTCTAATCATGTGTCTCGCTTTGTCATCCTTCTCTTGCTTAACCTGCTTCTCTTCTCTCGCTTAGGAGGTCACCTGTCACTGCCCCGCGCTTCTATCCTCATGTTCTCCCACACCACTGCACAGTGTACTCGTGTCATGTTTGTAAGCCTCCACTCATATAACCCTATATATACTAGTAGGCATAGAGGACTTATTCCTCATGCAACATCTTATACCTCCTCCCTTTGTCAGGAAGTTTGCTTTAGCGCCCAGTTTTGCCCAGTTTTGCCCAGGTTTCACCCAGCATAGCATTCAAACAATAGACATCCCCA
The DNA here is from genome assembly GCA_019632285.1 of Tulasnella sp. 332. Classification (NCBI taxonomy): domain Eukaryota; kingdom Fungi; phylum Basidiomycota; class Agaricomycetes; order Cantharellales; family Tulasnellaceae; genus Tulasnella; species Tulasnella sp. 332. Next base: position 150 of record WSTV01000032.1, on the reverse strand, counting down.
CGGAGGGAAGGTATCCACGCGGCAATGTTCAACAGTCTACTTTAAGCGCTCAGTATTAGCGCTCAAACAATAGAGGTTCCCACAGTTGGAAACCAACTGCATTACTCCTTGCAGAAAGGAGACAATTCATGATATCATTATAGACTAGGT
>WSTV01000319.1:3480-35055 GCA_019632285.1 Tulasnella sp. 332 | reverse complement strand
CCGCTTGCTAATCTAGACGAGATGCAGCACACAATCCCAGAGGAAGACAGTTGCTTCACGTCTGCTTGGATGTCAGCCGTTCACTTTGCTTAAGGACTTGCGGAGTTGACGTACAAATCGCTCTATTGTATGGCACCCCATCGCCGTTGTGGTATATCTGGCTGGATCTCCCATTGAACGTCCAGAGGTTGCTATAAATGCCTCGAGGGCTGATTTGGGAGATGGTTGGGCTGCTCTTCGGCGGAAACAGCATTCACCGATGGGGAGCGAGCGCGACCCATTGAATACGCTTCAATTGGTGAACTGTATGGTTCAATTGAGTGTCGTGACCATGTGCCTTAGACCCTGTTCAGGGCTGTACTCTGGATGCGCACCAACCTCTCCAACATCAGCCACGACATTCACCCCACTCCCTTCGATTGATCAATGATTGGTTCCAATGGCAGAATTAGGACAAGTACTTCCATGAATATTAGGAAGGGAAGTTGAACGAAGAGTGTAGCTGCAGAGTGGGCCGAGGCACGGCGAGATACGAGGGAGACGATCGACCAGAGCTACTCATGATGACTAGGCCCACAACAAAAGTGGACTGAATACAGTATTCAATTGAAAGTACTCCCATGGCAACGGATCGCCTAAGATCCACCTATCAGAGGGGGAGTATATACTCTTCTTCCTCTCAACGTCTTCCCCCCTCAACTAAACCACTGCAACTACATCTTCGAGCACCAAGGCATCCACCCACACTACCTATCACTACCTATCTGCACTCAGTATGAAAGCCATTCTGTTCTTGATGCTCTTCGCGGGACTGGTCTTCGCGAACATCAACATCACCTTCAGCATCCCCAACCATACCATTGACACGACTGGCGCACTCACACATCAGGCCTCCAACCTATACATCTTTGGAATCGCAGTTGTATGCCCCCAGTTCTACGTCGGTGAGGTCCAAGGATCTCTTAAAGACAGCTACGGCGCGCTGTCCAGTAAGTGCGGTTCCTTGCCCTCTTTATGATCAGGGATCAGGGATTCGAATCCTGACCACGCTCTCTCCATCCCAGGTATCGCCAACGCCTCCCTACACACCGCTCCATCCACTGTAGCTATAAAATCTGACGGTACACTCGATGGTCGCTCCATTTCGGAACTTGGTGATAGGTCTGGTATGTCTCCGCGACTGCTCCATCGCTGCTATGTCATGGTACTGACCTTAAAGCCCGTAAGGCTCCATTCATCGGACAGTCGCCTCGTACACGAACTCGATAATCGACACAGTCGCCTCATTCGACTGGTCACTCGTCCATGAGACCGTGCGCTTGGCCTCTGCAGCAGCCGCACAAGCTGGTCCTCAGGCCTCTCCCGCACCCGCGATCGACTCGCCGACTGTTGACGTCCCCAAGGATGGATTGGCACCAGTAACATCTACGGCCGTATTCCTTCCCGAACTTGTTTCTCTCGAGCATGTCGTGAGCCCCAGCAACTCGAGCGGCAACTATTCGACCCTCGTCGGACCCACCGCCACGCCCGAGCAGCTGGTCAACGGGATCTCAAGCACTGATTATCGACCCCGTACTTCAGGCTCCTACATCTGCTATCGTTCCATCCTCGTCTCTACTGACCGCCTCACGCATGGCATCTCTGTCTTGGAAAACCCGACGACAGGCCAGACCCCACGAGGATTCCGACGCGACGGCTGCGACTGGCGCCTCATCGACACAATTCGCAAACCCGCAGCGGGCGGGATCAATACGTCGCAAGCGGTCATTGACGGAGATCGTGGTGTCATCGCTCTCGCCTCTTTCACTTTCACTCTCATTCATCACTTGGTCGACCTCTTCGCCCGCATCGCCATCACGATCGTCGTCACCTTCGCGGTCACCGCCATCCTACGAGCTGCCGCTGCGCTTCGCCGACTTGTATCTGATCAACGGGCAACGATCCGAATGCTCCGACAAGAGCTCGAAGAGAAGACCAGCACGATTCACAAACTTGACGCGCTGGCCGCGAAACGGGAGGAGACCATTGAGACATACAAGGCCGAGACGAGACGGTTCACCAGGTCGCGGGTCGAGGCGTTCCTGCTGCATGTGAAGGACCGCACGAACCTTCAGACGACGATCAACAATCTGAAGGCGAAGCTTGATTCGGAGGGGACGACAGCCTTGGCGCGAATCCACGAACTCGAGACACAGGTCGAGGAACTGGAACTCGGAGAGGCGGACGAGGACATGGATCGAATTCTGCTGGCGATCGAGGCAAATAGCTTTTCGGTCCAACGCTTGACGGTTCGCGACCTGCAGGAACAGCTATCGACGGCGCGAGCGGAACGTGATGGCCTACTCTTGGAGAAGCGTTCGCTCGTTTCTGAATTGTCAAAGGCAGAGGAGACGACGAAGAGGATCCGAGAGGCTCGAGAGCGCCTGGCGACTGAGTACGCGCTGCTAGCGACGGCATCGCAAGACCGGTTGGAGGCGACAGGAGCTGAGAAGGCGCTGAGGGACAGCGCCAAGACATCGGCGACGGGCTCGGGTGGCCGCCTGTTGAAGAAGGTGGCTAGTCGGATCCCTGGTGTTCGCGGATTGAGGCGATCTGGGGACAAGTAGGGGCTAGTGGTGGTGGTGGACATGGGCGGAGCGGGCGGGGTTGATGGATGGAATAGATGATGCGGAGGATGTCTTGGAGACTATGCGGTCACAAATATCGAAGACGGGCACGGGTCGTTGGAGCGGAGGAGTCTATGTGGGTGGGATACGGACAGTGTGGGTCGATGGTATTGGGCGGGTCGGGCTGAGAGGTATTGCGGGCCGATTGTGCAGCGGAGCATAAGGGAGAGAATCTCGGACGTCGATCGGTGTTCAGCGACCCTGCTATAGGTAAACAGTTCTTGGCGCGACTCGCCTTCTTTCAGGACCATGTCTGACATTGTTGCGGGTTTTCAGTAGGGTGAAGCTGGATTAGGAGGCGGCGTCCCGGCGGCTAAAACGTTGTACCGGCAACACAATGAAGTGTCTGCGCTGCCAGCGGTCGTGAGGGTTTGCTTCGAACTCCTTATGCGCCGAGATCTTTTCCTTTCGTGAGTCTCCTCCGCATTGGATGCATCAACTATGACGCTGATAGTTTTTGGACTGGTGATTTTAGTGCTGCGTTTCTTTTTCAGCTCGACAACCTCTCTTTCTCAGTCTCTTCCTTTCTTCCTGCCATCTCCGTACTTGACCTACGTCTCGCAAAACCCAAATTCTCCCGGCGTTTTTTGATGACCTCTCATTCCCCCTTCACGACCTCGATGCCCCTCGCCTCAAATGATTCTGCCATCCTCCTCACCTGCACATCTCATGATCATAAGCTCGCCCCTCCAAATTTGGTCGCCCTTCGTTACTCTTCTATCCACCCTCGTTCTGCCGGAGATGCTTCCTCTGTTTGACTCTTCATTCTCCCAGTATTTTTCTCTTGGCTTCTTTTGCTTCTGATATCTCATCTGTGTTGTACCTGGTGTAGACTAACATGCATATCCAGAAACCGTTAATTTATGACATTTATGTAGTTTCACCAAAAGATGCAATGAACAGGCAAGCCCTCATAGATGATCTCGACACCTCTGAGCCCGCATCCTTTAGATAGAGCGAATTTAAATGTGATGTCGTGGTTTGCGCCAAGACAGGCCTTAGTGATATGTGGTGGTTAGACATTGATCTCGAATATATCGGCCGCTGAAGGCTTCCCTCCTTGATCTGACCCGAGTGCGAGGAATAAGCAAGGCCCTATTGGACGCATAGAAGCACGATCTTTGGTATACAGTATATATACGATTTTCGCCTCCCGTTCGCTGTCCAGCACACTCCCTGTCGTTCGTGATGTGCAAAGGAAGCCTGGGTGTCAGGCAATGTTCTTGGCGCTAGGATTAGACCTCAGCTTCCCCAACAAACGAGGAACACAGCTCTCCAGCACCGGAGGGAAGATGCACTCCATGGCGCGAGTTCTGGGCACTACCACAAGTGAAAAGCATGAAAGGGCACCATGGGTGGATCTATGCACTGGTGAATTTCATTGGAACATCTCAGAGCTTAGGCCCCGCCGGGAGAGATGTTGTATAACTGATGCATTGCGAAGGGCTCTGCCGCCCCTCCACCCGAGGCTGGACAGAAGAATTGATAACAAGTAGAGATTTTATGTGTTTAAATCAGTCGATTTGTACGGATGGATTGCACTGCTGACCATGGATTCTTGAAGTGTTTCAGAAGTTTCTCGTATTCACCTCTGATCGGGCCTGCCACTTTCTCCTCCCGGAGGACCTGCTCGATATGGTAAGTACGGGTGGCTTCGTAGACAACGCCAGAGATGAGATCAATCTTGAAAAGGAACAAGAGGGAGGTGCGAGGAGAGCATCACGGCAATAGTCGGTAGACGAGACCATATAGGCCCTGAAGGGAAGGAGAAAGACTCGCTCCTCGATAGTTTTCCCCTTAGTTTCAGGCATCAGAAAGCATGCACCGACACCGAACCAGTTGAGAAACCGTAAAGAAGAGCAAGCAGTCTATAAGTGCTTGAATATTAGGGTTTCCGCTCACAAGCTAGACTATTGAAAGGGACGAAGGAAGCCAGAGTTCCGTCAGGAATCCACTGAACCGGGAAAGTTATTATCACGGTACGTACTACATCAGCTGTGATTATCATGGGAAGATCCAGCGACGTGTGATCAGCAACCAATGGCAAGCGATTCTAAACAATATTCGCAACCTACGAACGAGCTACATCCTCCATCCGCGAGTCAATGTCCGAAACGTCGATCAGCTAATCGACAAAAATAAATGGATAGAGAGTAGTGGTAATCTACACAGGACGTACCCGATGCCTGCGAATCCAATTGGAGTTGTCTTGGACACTTCGACCGACACTACTCGGGAGAGAAATACCAAGACGACTTGGCCAAGCTCGCAGATACTCCCCGTGCAGACTTCGCTTCCGTAGAGCCACAAAGCAGGGCCATTGAATATGCAGTCAAATGGACTAGACGAGATGATATTCTGATTCATCAATGACATACCGCTGGGTGCTATAAGTAACTGCGCAGGATCACTTACCAGGAAGATGAATCCGAGCGAGATACCACTTATGATCCTCTCGAAACCCTCGTCCTCGTAGTTGTGCCTCCACTAAAGTAGATTCAACTTCAACAACGTGTTATTCAACTGGGAGTACATTGCACTGTTTTCCCTGACACACAAGTCCCATGCCTCGACAGTGACTCCTCGCATATTGCGTTCCCGGCATGATTCAGCGAGGACAAGTGCTTGAATCGCTCCTTGGTGCGCTGCTCCGATAATCCCTAGAAGTCGTTAGGGAGTGGAAGGGCATCAGTGTGAATGAGCTTAGTGCGCTCGTTCTCCAGCTTAACAACGCGGCTTTGGGCGAGGTCGCGAACGACCTGAAGAACACGGGTTCTGGTGAGGAGTTTTTATTTGTCTATTCATGAGTATGGGGTTCGTCCATCAGGGTAGCGGATATCAACGTTCTGAAGGGTGCAAGGTTGGCGTAAATACGGGCAAAAATAAGTAGGGAGATGTCGTAGGGGAATTCGAACCGCGACATCCCATGGGGCCGTCCACATTGGATCATGCCCTTACCACTATTAGACTTGGGAGGAGCATCGCCAGTATGCTGCAACTGGATCGCTGATACTTAAACTGGACGCACGACGCTAGTTTCGCTGCTATACTGAAGGTAGTTGGTCCAGTACCCAGTTGAGAAACATTTTGATATGCAGAAATAACATTCGAGGAAATAAGCAATGGAAACAACAGCCATGTGAGACACATGATGAGCCCTCTTCCCCCACACACTACAATAGAGCGACAACCAGACCCGCAGCACCGGCCATCGCGGCTATTCCCATCCCTCCAGAGGCGACCTGGGTGGCTCCACTCTTATGGGTGGACGTTGTGGTAGCGGAGACCGATGAAGCTGAAACAATCGACGCCATCGAGGTCATAGATGACATGGAAGCGGTGCTGGACATGCTCGCGGACTACTCGTCAAAGGAGGAGAGTTCGATTGGGAAGCAGGAATGAGACGAGACGTTAGATGAGATGGAATGAGAGACGAGGGAACGTACGGTAATGCTGGACTTGGACGCCGAAGCGGTTGCAGTGGCTGCAGCCAACACGCTTAGCGCGCATGTGAAGGCGGCGATGAGCTTGGAAGTTGAGATGAACATGATTCTCTTTTCTTCTTAGCTGGTTATATGGAAGGAGTGTATGAAGAGATAAAGGGGTATGAAGAGAGCTAGAGAGGAGATATGGGAGCGGCAGGAAGAGAGGAACGTGATTGGTTTGCACTTAGAAACCTTCTTTCAACGAATAGGAACCTTACATAGGTCATATCTCGTTTAGTGAATAACCTTTCTGAGATAGGCGAACAGAGCAATGGGAACCGAGGGGCTTGTGCATTCGCGCTTGTGGGCGCCCGCTCCATGCGACGGCCCAAGGGAGGTTCAAAGTTTCAAGTTTCTAGCTGGGGAAGCGATAGAAGCTGTATAGGCCATGCGTCTATCTATAGATGCCCATGAGGTATGCAGTTGCTAGAAGCGACGAGTGGGCCTATGTCACTATCAAAGCGTTTTCGGTATAGCATATAGTCTTTAGAGATATGGTAGATACCATGGCTCAAAGTTGTGTAATTTACAAGCAACCTTTAATACTCAATCGTGATGGTTTATTAGTCGTAACTGTACGTTTTGGAACGCATTCTGGAGTCTCAGCGAGAATAACAGCAAGGATGCTGTGATATAGCTCTCACGATGATCGCCAGCCCACAAATAGAATCAGACTTGGGGAGAATAAGGTGCACACTGAGAGATATAAGGTAGCACTAGGTGAGTGCCTTGCCACATGTCCTGTGCCGGCCTGCGTGGTCGTCGCAATGCGCAGGTGGCTCTCAGAGCTCGTCTGAGTGTTACGTAAAGGGATGGACGAACAGGACTCGATGTGGGTGGGACACGTCGACAACATTATGGAAGCTTTGAAGGAGCCAGTGAGTAAGGTTATTCCGATCGTCTGATATGCTGATAGCAAGTTTTCTATTCGGGGAGAGCACGAATGACAGGAGCCAGCGAAGAGTTACTGAGTCATCAAGCTCGCTGAAAAGGTTCATGAGCTTCTGAACTTCGTCGGTTTGGAGCTTGATTCGTCGTTGTCTCAGTCCCGAAGAAGCCTTGAAAAGTGATCGGCGGCACACATTGGTAAAACTGATGGAACAACAATATGCATACAGACCAAAGTAGCGGCGGGTGTGGAACAAGCAAAGGGGATAGGAGTATGGTAGAAGGGAGCCAGATTTCCTTATGCCTTGACCGCAAAGCTCCGCCGCGCCGGGAAGTGCTTATCACGCTTGTGTTGTCTCAAGGTCTTCGCTCTGGATTCGCTCTGAAAGGGTGGCGATAAATCGTGGGCGTCGGCTCCCGAAAGATAACAGCGCGGATGATTTGCGTACCTCGGTCATCCTCCGACGAATAGCACGGGTCTGCTTGGGTCTGAGGTCGAGCGGCTTGTGCTTCTTGCCCTTGTACAATTCGCGCAAGGCAGTCCGTGCCTTCTGGTGCATGACGGTCATAACACGGGCGATGGATTTCCGTACCACAGAGCTAAGAGATAAAGAAGGTCCGAATGGTCAATTGATGGAATGGAAGGCTAGCAAACGTCTTAGAGGGAGAGGTACATCCGGCTGAGCTTCCCAGCAGACCCTCCCACCACCTTCTGCACTCGTAAATCCATCAACTCCTTCTTCAACTCTTCCAACTGCTTGGTGAGATCAGTCTTATTCCTAGTCGAGACCGGCGTTAGAATACGATGAGCATTGCCGGGCAGGATTAAAATGGTAACTCACTTGCTCCGGAGCTCATAGGCTCTAACTCTTGGTACGCCGGGCATTTTGGTAGGATGTATCTAATATTTCAAGAATAATACATCAGAAATGTTCCGGTATAGACAGCATCCATGGATACATACGGGTTGAGGCGGAATGTGTCGATCGGGTGCTCAGTCCAAACTGAAATTGGTCGATGTCCGTCCGCGAAATGCTTAAATAACACACCTAGGAACCGGAGGTGGTCAATCACCTGGGAAATGGTGCATTATATCTACACTCGGAATAACAAGAGCGCAAAACATGATGATGATTGGCGATATATAGGATCTGGGAGCAATCCAACCTTCGTCTTTCTATCTTACCAAGTGGACGCTCTATCGCCCAACTTCCACACCAGGGAATCGACTGAGAAGGATGCCCCCATGGGTGATACAAAAGCTTTCACAATGAGGAGGGCCAGTGCGGACCCCTGAAGGGAGGGGGGCTTCGTGGACGGAAATAAATAGGCATCCCTCCCTCCTTCGCCGTTAATCTTAGGTCTCAAGAACGTCCTAGATGGCCCTTAGGTCGCAATTGTTTGATATCCAAAATGAGTCCGCTGCACCATTGAAACTTCTTGTCGTTGTAAAGAACAAGGTTGCTAAGGAAACTTAGCCCCCGCTACCACAGTCGGAACAGGATTGTTTTCTTTTGTGCGGCCTCACAGGGTACGGAGAGATGGCCAGCAGTGACGGCGAGTAGTCCACGAATGTGCTTTAGCTATTTAGCAAGCTCGTGGGCACGATGTGATACACTGGCCTAGGAGACATAAGAAAGGAAGAGATTGAATTGAATGGTCTCCTCGACGGTCCAGACATGTTGGCTGGTGTGGCGGCGGTCCGCCGCCGTGCGCCTCGCTCAACTTGGGGAGATCAGGTCGATTCAGAGAGTCATTTTGATGTATGATTCGCAATCTTGTTGGAACATATGCCGTGCTAAGAGATGAACTACCATTAATGAATGCACCGATTCCCGGCGTGCGGGCTCAAGGATGTCCGCCAGGCCCAAGTCTGTCCTTGAGGAACCGCAATGTCCCATGCCAGGATCAAATCAACCGTCTTCTCAGGACCAATATCGTATCCCCACTCTATCATCCCGTTTTCGCTAGGTGAGAAGTTTGTTGCCGCCTGGGCGTTTGTATCCGCAGCCACCAAACTATCGGCCGCATCACCCTCATTTGCGCCGTCATTGGCAGGCGCCCATCGAGCCTTAACACCGTTCCTTGGCACCGTCCATTCCTTCTTGCCTTCCTGCAGCATCGGCTCGATCAATATTACTTTGTAGTCAGCGTTGTCGCTAATGGGTATCTGGTCCTTCGGAGACAATCGAATATCAGTGAGACAAGTGTTCTTGACGCTGACGCGCTGAATAAATGAGGTCACGTCCGTTTTGGCCTGAAGGCTTAAGAAGTTGATGCCTGTCGCGTGCTTAGTCTTTTTGACGAGTGGGTGGTACATGACACGCAGTGCGGGATCGATGCTAAGGGATGTCGAGAACCTTTCTCCGGAGCTGACGAGCTGTCGAACGCAATGAGACAGAGGCGAGACTGGATATGTATAGAAATCAAACTGACTGATAGAGAAGACTTGCAAACAAAGTTGCCGTCCATGAAGACACTTGTAGGTCCAGGTAGTAAGACGTACGAAGACGTGTTCTTGAGATGACACTGGTGACAATGGCCCGCTCGGACAGTTTGGTAGGGCGACTTTGATGAGATTGTATAATCTCTGACTTACGCGTAAGAAGGTACTGGTTTGCATCTTGGGAACAGCGATCCACTCCAACTTCGGGTCGAGCTCGAACTCAGCCACCTTAACCTTGTGTTCTGTCTTATGGTAGGTGTCCAAGTCGCTCGGTACTGTGCCCAGCCCGTTAATGACAAAATTGGTGCTTATGGCCCCTTTCACCGCCCTCGATTCTACCAACACCATCCGTTTCGGGGAGTGCGTTGGACTGTCATCGGGTAGGCACGCACTACATGCACCACCACCATCATCGTCGAACAAGCCTGCACCATAATCATCATCCTCATCGTCAGCATCACTGGCTTGATATTTCGCCCTTGAAAAGAGCCCAAAGAATGCTCCGGACTTGCGCATAACGGGGGGAGGGGGAGGGGGAGGGGGAGAGGGAATTCTGATGTGGTACGTCGCAAGGCCAGGAATGTTGGTGTCCAAGTGAGGCGACGCAGTGCTGAAATCCAAGGCGACATCATTCCAATCCTCGCCTGTCGACTGTGTGATTGATGCACGATAATGTACAGAGAGCGAGTTGTTGTGGCCGAGAGGCTTGCCGATTGAGCTCCCTGCCGCCACCGTCGACGTCGCACCAATTTGCGCACGTAGGCCACATAGTGGGGACCATGATGCTCCAGAGACCTCTGCAAAGACATAAACGAGGGCTCTATCAGAAGGCATCTGGAAGGCAAGATCAACGAAAAGATACTAACCGTGCGACAATGAAAGTTCGGCAGGGCCGTCACCCTCGGCCAATACAACTATCATGACATTGACAGTTCTCTTCTTGTATGTGTCATCGAGCCTCAACGCTTCTTTCTGCTCATTCTCGAGGTTCTCGGCAGATTCGATATCTTCGTCAATACGCCGCAGGTCTTCGTTCAACTTCTTCTTCCTTCGATCGTATAGCTCCAAGAAGCTGATGAGCTTCGAGTAATCCACTTTGTCTGCGGTCAAAGTCTCAGCGTAGCCAGCAAGCGTATCCATCTGATCCTCCACGACGACTTTTCAGTCTGTAATGCAGCGAGACACCTTTTGGTCTCATCGAGAGCCTTAACTGCAATTGGATCGGAATAGGCTGATTTAGAAGAGTTGTTCTTGTTGCTCTTGGCTCCAGTGAGGCCTGTATTGGTCGGGGCGACGTAGAGGACATCGAAGATCACAGCATTGCCTAGGCCTTCGACGCGAATGGAGTCCTTGTATAAACAACTTGGAAGTCCCCCAACGCAGACCTTGTTTTGACCGCTCTGTGGAACATGGAGGGGCTCGAAGATTTTTCCCCTTCATCAAAAACCACAAGAATCATATGATGTGCGCACATTGAGTTCAGCAGGAATGAGACGGTGGATTTCTGCCCGGTCAGACTGAAAGACTGACACCGAGTACACTGGGAGGCGAGTCGTATCGACAGTCACGATATTCGGCGTGGTGTGGTGGAGATTGAGAGAGTGAGCGCGATGCTCTTTGGGAGCTCATCTTCTCTTCTACTTCTCTGGGTCGACTACCGCTAGAGCAAACACACTCGTGCCCGAACTTGCTCCATGGAAACACGGGCAGCTAATATATTCGGCTTTCGCGACTCACTAGTATTGTATATCAGCGTGCCACAAATCACCCACGTCTTGTAACCGGGAAGGCGTCAGCAGAAAGGCGTAAATCCCGTCGAGGCAGCTCAGGCACGATGTGGCTTACACCCTCTGTTTGCTTTGGTGGTATGACTTCGTGACTGATCTGTGTGCTGTACGGTACATCGGTGTGTTTGTACAATAGTATTGACCTTCCCAAGCCGCGAGGACCTTAGACATCCACTAGGTCCACAGATGCACAAAGCTGCCATGGCGAGTTACGCACACCTCGACTATCCGTGTATGCACAAGACTGAGCATTACAAAATGCAAATGAAGCTTGAGCCAACAGTGAATATACAACAGCGTCTCGCTGGCGGCTACTACTGGATATATACAGCGGAAAAGGAGGGGTCCAAAGAAGGAGCAGTGATACAGTGCACTGGTAATATAGAGTTGGGTGAGTTGAACGGAGCGATAGAGTCGAGATTGTTCATGAACAGAACACAAAGCAAAGATAACCTGAGAAGGAGGGACATGCTACAAGGCACTCTGCGAACGGGTTGATAGATATGGAACGAACGCAGGAAGTGGATGGGACTCGAAGGAAACCGAGGATAAGGAATAAAGGTCGGATGTATGCTTGAGATTATAATGCCGGAACTGAATATGGCAAGGGCGATAGTAGAGATAGAGCCAAAGGAGTGATATAGAACAAAATGTGGGGGGAGACGTGTATTGCAGTCGGTAGATCGAAACCTCTCTAGATCAGCCGATGTTGTGCTTTTGGATTGATGGTTCTGACGCCCGTGTTGACCATGCGGGGATAAATTAGACTCCATAAGCGTAGCCTGGATGATAATGGTCGCCAGGCGGAAGGCTGTATCCCGTTGTTAGCGGCGTTGAATATGGCGGAACGGCCGGATACGCAGCATCCCCCATCAATGAACTTGATCCACCGCTGCCTTGTCGATGCAGCATCGGGTGTGCCTGGAAGCCAGGAGCAGTCATGGCATGTAGATGGGACTGGCCATTGTAACCCGGTGGGATCGCGTGAGAGTACATCTGCGACTGGTTACCATAATGATCCATTATGCCACCAGTGTGATGAAGGGACGGTTGAGAGACGTGGCGAGATTGAGTAACGTGACCATGAGTATGGTGTTGATGTCCATTGTTACCTAGCCCCATATTCATGAGGTTAGGGTGGTTAGGAGGGTGACGATACCCTTGCATCCCGCCGTATTGATGAGCCGCTTCCATTTGTTCTCGTTGCAATTTGCTCTGGATGCGTTTGCCGTAAGGTGTGTTTCGAATGAGAGGAAGGATCGGGCGGATGCCATCAACGAGCTGTATGTAATAAGAAGCGCCGTCAGGACAGAATTAAGTGAGAAGAAAGGTTCATGCCATACCGCTCTACGCTGATCTGGCTCGGCATAATCCAATGCGGTCTGGACACAATAGTTACCATACGAGTCCCTGAGGAGCTTCTCAAGCCTGCTGCGATTAAGAAATTCGTCGACCAGCAGCTTACGCGTGCCTTGTTCGGCAACTCGGATGCACTGGGAAACTACCATTAGCACCGACCATTACATTAACGGCGAGCTCCAGGAGACACACCTTCTCGATAACGTTGGAGCTAAACTTCTGGACAGACAACGCACAGACGTTTCCGAAGAACTGTCGGATGACCCCATCGCTGAAGCGGTTATCATTGAGATCCAAGATATATTGGACGACCTATAAATAAGACCATCAGCTCCGTACCATTAACTAAAATGTAAGATAAAACGAACATAGTTGCCATATGGATCCTGCACTAGCGTCAACGCATGATAGGTGATCTCACCAACCAACTGCACCTTCTGAGATTCAGATGCATGGTCAACGCACCGCTGCAAGACGCAGCAACCATGACGATGTGTCGCGACCTCGACGCAGTGAGCGGCAACGGCGTTATAGATGAACTGCAAGGGAATTCTTGCAGCGTCAGTCCTGTACACACTCTTGTTGAAGCGACGCGAACGTGCATACCTGGTTGTCTTCGGCCGCAAGTTTATTCAAGCATTTCTGGACGACGTGATTGCCGTTGAGGTCCTTGATCAACGTCACGACGTGCATGCTAAGGGCGAGGATGATTGCATGAATTTGCGCGTCATACCGCTGATCAGTCTGTTAAACCCCGGGGTAATTGGAGCGATCAATGGAGTGTTCACGTAGGTAGCAGTCAAGCGGGTTGCGCACCTGACGCGAGGTAGAAAGGAAATCAATCATCTTCTGAACGGCCCGGGTTCCATGCATGTTAAGCGAGATCTGGACCAAATCCTGCGCGACTGATTGGCAGATGCTACTGCGCTGTTCATCAGTGGAGAACTCGAGCAACTTCTGGCAGAGGTAATTGCCAAACGGATCTGAAATTGGGAAATAGTGCACCATCAGCACCAATAATGGGGGATGGGCTGGGATTGATATCACCTGTCATCAACTCGGCGAAATGAGGGAAAGTCTCCCGGAAGATGATATCTCTGTACTCGGGGTTATTCTCTTCGAGCTTCTTCTGCAGATACCTACAGCCGTGTTGATCCTTGCACAGAGTAGAGAGCTCGCCGACCAAGTCCTCGAGACGTGTGCCCGTGTATCGATTATCTGTCAATGCATCCAAATCAGATACAGCGGAGTGTAAGCAGATACCACTCATAGGCACAAAACTCACATTCACGATCAATGTCACTTCGCTTGTGCTTCGGTCCATGGAGGCCGCCCATCTTCGAGTCACCTCCACCAAACCCACCGCTATTCCCGCCCCCACCAGCTCCACCTTGACCGCCGATCCTAGCAGACGCCAATGCACTGGCACCACCCGCTTGAGGCTGATGTCCATGCCCAAATCTCCCATTGCCTTGCCCGTTATACGAGATCGAACGGTTCTGACCATGATGCTGGAACTGTGATGCGCTCGGTCCCCGACTGCCTCCTCCAAAGCCTCCACCATTCTGGGTCTTGTTCAGGGCGCCAGGAACGAAAGCGTTCGTCATCGGGCCACCGATGCTCATTCCCACTGCTGCTGCGCCAACGCTCATGCCGTTGGGAGCGAGGGTCTGATAGACACCGCCATACATCCCACCACCTGCGTTTGCGCTCGCACCATATCCACCATCAACACCGTCGTATTGCTGCTGTTGGACCGGCACGTTTCCATTTCCATAGATGGCGTCGTCCTCATTGACACCGCTATTGCCACCAGAGATCGATCCGTAAGCGACCGGCTCATACATCCCCGTAGGCGTCCCAGCCATATTTGCGGCTCCTCGCCCATTCGAATTGTAAGGCGTACCGCTGGTCAAATCGGACGCATAGTTCGGCATGATGTCATGGCCATTCGCTGGTGATATTGGTCCGATGGGCTGTGTCTTGAGCAACGACATGCCTAGATTGGATCCTGAGATGCCCGATAAAGGCGTCGCGGGAACAGACCGTGCACCAGCACCGATATACCCAGCTCCAAGTACAACGCCACCATTGGCACTACCACTTGCAGACGAAGATGTGTCGGAGACGAGGAAACGCGCTGCTCCTCCGCTAGGGGACTCAGCACTGCCTCTGCCTTCGGGACTCTGTCCCATCGCGCGTCCAAGGTTGCCAGTGGTAGCGGCGTTGGAGATGTGCTGAGAGATCGAAGACAGGCCACTTGGAGTTAATCGGCCAGCACCGTTGCCACCCTCCCTGACATTGGCGGCAGCCTTAAGCGGATAACTGGGCGTAACTGCTCCAGAGGCCGTGGGCGTAGCGTTCCCCATCGTCATCGCTCCACCGTTCCGGTACATCGCCAATCCCGCAGATCCACCATTGAGCGTGCCTACGCCGTTTGAAGGCAGCAGTCCTCCAGCCCCAGAACCCCCAGTGCCAGAAATTGGTCTCGGTGGGTTGAACTGTGGCCATTCTGAAGACGCGCCTGCAGGATAACCACTGTGGTGTTGCATGCCACCCGCTCGAGAGGCCAGAAAAGACGATCGAGGTGGTGTCTGGGAGAGCGGTGCGAGGTCCAAGGCGGCCGAAGAGACGGAGAGCTTTCGAGTATATGGATCAGGGGCAGTCGCGGCCCCGCCACCAAGATTGAAGTTGATCGAGTTTGATGATCGTAGGTTGGTGAAGCGATCAGCTTCGGCAGCAGCTGGGAGAGTGTTCAGCGAGTCTGCAGAAAAGGCGGGTTCGATAACAAAGTATTATCAGCAATTACGTTTGATAGCTTCGAGTATCATCTAGACGGCACTCACTCTGCATCTCATCGTCCAACTCGGTGTCGAACAAAAAGGCCGAGTGACCGAACGCCGACGTGGAGGTGAATGGACCAGGCGCATGTCTACCCGCAGCTCCCGCCGTCACGATAGACCCTGGCACGCGACTGTTGCCACCATTTCCATGCCTTTCATCTGCCGACGTCATCCCATCTTCGCCAAGTCCCAATCCCCGTAAACCTTGGAGCAAGTCATCTCCAGTTCCTCCGCCATCCTTCGATCCAGCCGAGGCCCGTCTAGAGGCGGGCATGCTCTTCGCCCCGTGTCCGTAAGCACCACCGCCTCCTCCATTCCCATTATTCCCGTGTCCATTTCCGTTGCCGTTGCTATTTCCACCGTACCCCATGCTTCCCATACCAGGTGACGAGTTCACCGGCACCAATCCAGCCGAGAAATGTCCAAGGTTGTGCTGCATGAGCTGGTGCATGCCGCCACCCTGCATGATCTCGGGGCTTGGAGTGATGTTGACAGACTTTCGATTAGTAGGCGAGACATGTGTCGAGGGCGTGCCGATTACGCTACTAAATGCGTTACTGTTATTATCAAACGGGTTGGATTGTGCCGAGTTTGTGGTAGGCGTCGTCATCCCGTTACTAGTCATCCCCCCCGCGGGCGACCCTGTACCACCACCGAAACCATTTTGAACTGCAGCGCGGATGGCCTGACTGACACCGACGACATCGTAGATGCCTCCGGCGTGATCGTTGGCCGATGGGTGGTAGTCAGACGCTAGGGGAGGTGTCGTAGGTGCAGAGAGCGCCATGCCCATGTTCATATTGAAAGATGGCATGCCGAGGTGGTGGTGGTGTATCCCGTCCGCGGCGGACGTAAAGTTGCCCTGCCCACGATGTCCTCCATGTTGATGATCGGTGCCTTTGGGAGACGAGTTCTGCGATAGCAACGCATGCTCTTCAGCGATCTGTTGTTGTTCCAGTGCGCGCATCTGTTCTTCGAAGACGCGACGTTGTGCGGCGCGTTGACGTTCGTGTTCCACGCGCTTGTGTTCGACCCGCTGGATAAATGAGTGTACGTTAGTTTAACATGAACAAGGTCTGGCCACATGACCAGAAAAAAGGAGCCTCACAGAGTTCATATCACCGTTGAATCGGGCCGCCTAGTAGTGCACATGGGCGATCCACGGAGTCAAAATGATGTTCAGGGAAGAGGGTAAATGAGAAAGTCAACGTATGCACACACGCACGAAAGCCACCCCAGATGTGGAGGGGAAAGACAAAGGAGGTGGGACCGGAAAAAATGGCATGAAAAGAAGGCGAGCGGGAGAGAAAATTAGGACCCATGGTCTGTGGCTGACTTACCGAATCGGCCAAGTCGAGAAACGCTGGCGGGCTTGTCTTGGACTCTGCCCCATTGCCTGGCTGAACACTAAAGCCAGAACTAGGATCCATAGCGGCTTGATCTGATGACATGATGGACAAGATGTGACTTTTTTTTTGTTGTTGTTGTTTCGTGTTGATGAGGTGATTTACAGGTGAGCGGATTATCTCGAGAGATTCGTTGACGATCAATAGTGCAGTCGAGGTTGAAAGTAATGGAGATAGATAGCTTGTCTGTCGATCAAATATCACTATAGTTGCACAAAAAGAGTAGCCTAGAACGAGCGGCGGATAAGTTAGTGCGCTGTAAGTCTCGAGTGCCGGCGACGTGTAAAGACACTCACAGGAGAGAGAATTCTAGGCGAAGTAGACGATGAGTGTTACAGGAGCTGACGAGACGATGTAGAGGTGAGTACAGCGCCAGAGAGATAGTGATAGATGTACAACAAATGGCAAGAGGCAAATGGAGCGGTGGATACGAGATACAAGTGATGTGAATGAATCAAGTGTGCGACGAGAGACCGGCTGCCCAGGGGTGGCAGAAACATCGGTCAAATACGCAACGCAACGCGGACCGGAATCACGGTGCCACCACACATCCAAGCCGAGCCAGGCTATGCCAGTATGGTACACAATACTCACCAAAGTCTGTCAGTCCACGAGTAGCGATAAAAGTTTTCCTAGTTGAACAGAAGACGGAGGCGGACCGCGACGAGACGAGGATGGTCGAGAGCGGGGGTTAAAAAAGTGGTTTGCGCGACAGATGGGGAAGTCTCGCTGATCACTGTATAAGTACTCGGATTTTGCATCGTCCCCGTCCCTATGGAGGTGTTATGGCCTTTTCCATCCCTCCCTGATGATCATCTGCAGCCCAAGGTACAATGTTTAATGAGGCTTTCTATCACATTCATATCCACCCTTTTGTCTGCCCAACCTCTGGTTCTGACACCACCGGGAATTGATTCTCGCTTTCACCAGCGAAAAAAAAGTGACCAAGCAAGCGGTGAACGACGCCAGTCGAACAGGATTGAATTGAGCCCGTGCCACCATCCCTGCAGCGGGACTTCTCCAACACAACACGTGAGGGTCGGGCGGCGTTGTCTAAACAACTGCCTCTTCGGGCGTCGCCCCCTTCTTACGACCCTTGTAAGGTCGATGCACGTTACTGTTTGATTCTCGAGGTCGAATGCCATCTTCTGGCGAATTTGCCTTGCTCTGGCTTCTCTCTTAATGGGCGTATGCACAACATCTGCCGAAATGGTCTTTGTGTGGTTCTCGTCTCTGTTTGACGGTCGCTCTTAACCCCACACGGGATCGGCATCACCCGAGAAGTCATCTCTCGTCACTTTCATTTCGGCCCGCGGAAAAATAGAACGGGTTTTGGACCGTTTCTGATTCTTCTCGTACGGAGAGCTAGGAGATGGCTCTCGGCTCATGGGCGACGCATACGCGGTACCGCTTGTTGTTATTCTCGGTGCAGTGCTGGTCTGGGGTCTACCAGTTCGATCCGGTGGCATCTGCTCGGGTCGTCTGCTTTGGTGGCCATGAATGGTAATGATTAGTCTTGTAAGGTTTTTTTTCGTATCACAAGCGGCTCGGAGCGACTTTGCATGCCGAGTCGAAGGCCTTCCCATTATCCTACTACCTTCTAGTCCGCTTTTAGGAGCAGCTGATAGGAATCCGGGACGGCGTTCCTGCAGGATTGTCGAGACACTCGGGGTAGTGGCGGCCGCTGACGAGTCGCCCTCAGTCAATGAACGATGTTCTCTTCGTCTAGGATTTCGACCCTCTGGTGATCGTGCCTGTGAGACCGTCACATATTGCCACTGTCTCCGTCGTCAACAGCAGCTCGAAAGATCGCCTTGACAGCGCGGAGAATTTCTTCTCTTCGCCCCAGCGTTATGCTGGTCCTCGCCCACCTATGTGGTATCCGCGATCAGAACAACCCTGGAGTAGGCAGACAAAGGAAAAAGAAGCTATATACATATATAGCTTGTGAGCTCATCAGGCTGCCTTAAAGGGAACACAAGCCCGAAGGTCTTCGATCCATTCCTTCTATGATTTGAAAGACTGAACTTAGACGTCTTTTGCTTCTCACATCCGAGACAAGTGCAGACGCCGCGTAGCTTCCGTTTTGAATGTCTCATTTATTACTAAATAGATATCATACTGTGAGTCCATATACAGGTAAAATGGCATTGCGTATATAATGTTAATGAAGTCTATGAAAAGGTGCACCTGCACCAAAACGCCAAGACGATCTATTCCCGCTCATCAAGGGTGCTTCTCGGGCGCGTCAGCCTGACTCTCATGAGCTCTAACCTCCGCCTTTCTCATCCACCACGTGAAGAGTGGAATGGTAATACAACTAAACGCAGCCCAAGCCAGGATGATTCCGGCGTTCTTCCCGAGTTGTGAATGCGTGTTGAAGATGATGGTCCGTGTCGCTATGCTCAGGTTGTATATCGGGAAGCCGTACCCAAAACGATAGAACTTTGGTTGTAATTCGATGGGTATGGTGCCGGTGGAAACGTTGTAGATGACCTGGAGGAGTAGAAGATCAGCTTCAGGTCCTCGAAACGCAAACTCGCCGAGAGCATTTTTACGCACCAGGAATAGCAGGAAGAAAGGAGTGAATCTCGGCGTGAGTACTGTGATCATCGCCTCAAGCGATAATCCTAAAGCGGCCATGCCCATGTAGACGAATAGCCAGAAGAGGAAGAAACCTCCTGCATAACCATACCTAAAGGGTTCAAAAAAATGTTAGCAACGTCCACAGGCCTATGGTCGGCAGCGCTTACTTGTCTCCGAACGTCACATGGAAAGGCAAGCTGATCATTGCATAGCTGAAGCTGATCGGAATGTAGATGATCAAGGGAGCGATGATACGTAAGCCGATGTACGACCTAAAGCGCAGATACGGATGTATGACGCGACGTGCTCCGTCATGGGCGATCGTCAACATGAAGGCGAAGATGGCTAAAAGAAGGCGGCATCACGTGGTGAGACGGTCGCGCCAACTGATCAGAAGCAAAGCGAAAACTCACTGATATAGATGTTGCCGACCAACAGCATCGCAGAGGAAACCGTCTTCGTGAACGGTCTCAGGTTGAATTGAGTGTACCAGAATGGCTGGGATACGGTGACCGGAGCGAGGGCGGCAGTGGATATGGCCGTCCCGTTGGTGACAGCAGAGACCAAGAACTGCCCGGTAAACTCAGCGTTGAACACCGCGAGCGTCCCTTGTAAAAGCGCCGACGTATACGGCACGATGTAGCTATTTGCCGCATTCTCGTTACGAGCTTGGTTGTACCAGTGCGTAATTGCACGAGAGGCGTTGTATGTAGCGTCGCCGATGTTACGAGCGTTGATGAGCATTTGAGTCGCATTTGCGTTAACTAGAAACAGATTCCGGGAGTGAGTAAGCCATGAGTCGCCGAATGTACAAACGATGCACGTAGCTTACCAACAACCGCAGTCCAGACCTTCTCATCTACGACATGCTGAATGACTTGCTCGTCTGTCAAAGTGGAACCGTCGACAATGAACCATGTTAGATGGGCGTGCGGGGCGACACCGAGCCCAGCCGTGTTGTTCATGAAGGATTGTATCATCGTCTGCCCCAGCGCTCCGTCCCCGTCGCGGTTCACGAGATAGCCCGTGAGGTTTGGTATATGTTCTTTTGCCTCTCCGAGAGATCCCCAATATCTGGAACAGTCAACGGTTCAACGCCCTGTTTCCTGGTCATCTCATACAAGAAAAAGAGCGGTCACTCACGTCGGCAATACAAGCCACTAAAAATTCGAACCCGGATCTGAAGTCAGCACACTGTCATTCAGTCTCAAAATTATGTCTCGAGCCAACGTACCATCACAACAACGACTACGCATAACATCGGGACCATGACCTTAACGTACTCTTTCCGATGCTTGGCCATAGCAGGAGACCAAACTAGATGTCAAAAACAATCGCGTCAGTGCGTGTGGCAGGCAACCCAAAGGGCGTCGGGGTAAGTTGAAGAAGAACTGACATCCATTCTGATATTTCTCTGGCAGCATCGGCATCTCAGCCTTGTACGTCCAGTCCTCTTGCATTTCGGGACCGGTGTTCACGTCTGTTTGACTGGAGCTGCTCATGGTGTACAAGAGGGGGGTTGACAAAAGTTGAAGTGGAATTCGAACGCGAAGGCACTCCGTTGATCCTTTATAGCTACGCTTGGTGACCTGGCGGTGAGAGTTTTTATTAGAGCGGAGGAGGGGTTAGATTGATTAACGGGTCAGAATGTTTGCCCTGCATCTGGCGCATCAAGACTGAAGACTTTATACGCTCGCAGTGGTGGCTTTGGACAATACACCCGCTGACAGACCAAGCCAACAAGCAGCCTTCAGCCTCCACATACGCAAGCCATGGGGAAAATAAGAAGCACGACGGCCTGAGATCAGTTATAAAAATGGAGGCATCCTTGGCTTAAATCGCGAGACTGGACAAAGCGAGGATGACCGGTTACTGTCGGCCCGAGTGTTGGTTGGCCGTACGTCCCGAGTGGGCCCCCTCCCCCCCTCCCCCCAGACTGAGGTCCCTTCATCCTTCATCTCGATATGGAGGCCGCCCCGGAAGAGTCTGGCCGGAATCATGACTCATCATCGCTGGTATCGCCGTAATGAGAATATCCATTGAAGAGGAAACTCAAGGCATAGTTGTCTAATTTAGGGACGAAATTGCAACAAACACACACATACAGAACCGGCACTTCGATACCCGAGTCTCACGCCTTAGTTCTTCAGCTCTGAGACATCAAGAACATTGCCCTGGTCGTCCATGCGTTGCCTACATGTCCACGAAGAGTCCAAGTCAGTGACGGTATCCACAGTGTTAAAGGACATTAGTCGTGCACTCACAGGATCTCCTCCTCGATCTCGGTGTGATCCTTGACGCGGTTGTACAACATAGGGAGAGCAAATAGAAGACCTCCAGCGAGCAGAGCCCACGTGGAAGCAAAGATGTTCATGAACGGGGTGCTGTGAGCAGTTTACAATCAGTGAAAATGAAGCGCGCCTCATCAGGGGCTGATCCACGTACCCAACTGCGTCAGCTCTCCACGCTCCTGCCCCTCCAGCCGACTGGATAGACTTGTAGAAGCCAACGAAGATGGCGAGTTTGGCAGGATCATTGCTCATGGCACCCTAAATAAAGCAAAAGGAGGCCATTCATCAATGAGATTAAAAGGGGTTGATCTGGTTGCCTACCATGAACCAATAAGCCGCGGTTTGCCACATCGCATCAAGGAGACCCTGTGCAATTGGTTCGATCAAATCATTAGACGCCTAAAACGGTGTTCTTTGCCAGACGAGATAGGGTCCAACTCACGCAAAGGACATAGAGTAGAGCACGGCCGGCGTAGCCATGGTCCTTATAGTCCATCTTGACATAGTCGGGCGCGGTGACCGTTTCGCGAGTGTAGTTCCTATCAACAAATCTTTCAGTCAGAAAGCATGTTCGCTCGTGCGCTTTTGCATACTTACCTCTGGTACATGTACGCCCATCCGTGAATGATGAAGACCATTGCGAATAAAATTCCCCACCCCAAGAACGCACGGGTGCGCCTCCGGAGGGACTTGATGTCCAGAACCACGCCGATGGCGTATGAACCGAAGATCTGAGAGATCCAGTAGATCAGACTGTTGATGGAACGTCTGTAGAAATTAATAGGTTGTGGTAAGCCTCTGGATGGTATCCTGTGAGGATCAAGAAAAAGGGATGTATACTGACGTTCGGACTATTCAGAGACGATCATTTAATGGAGCATGGTCAGCTGAATGAATTCAACAGGAGGAGTCTAAACTTGGGCAAAACTAACTGTTGAAGAGGGCACCGTTGAAGTCTGAAGATATATAGCGAATCAGCTTATATATCCCTGGGACACAACCAGAAGTGAGGCTTACCGTTGAATTGCCAAGTGTCTATCTCAGCAGAGCATAATCAGTAAAATCTATGTTACACCTAGGAGCTGGTGGGCGGAAATGATTGCTCACAGAAGTAGTTCTAAAAACCGAAAGGATCTTCATCAGTCAGGATCCTCTTTAAAGCGGCCTCTGTAGTCACGCAGCAAGTTGATGACTCACAGAGGCGAAGAAAAGCGGGAAGAGCAGAAGAATTGCCGGATCCGTGACAAGCGCCAGATACAACGAGTAGATCTCGGTCTTCCAGCTCGGGTGTCTCGGAGTTGTCACCTTGGAGCCGTCGCTCCGATACATGCGCTTTGGATTCGCCATGCACACTGAAAGGAGAGGAGACAGCATCGGGTTCATTTAAACGCTGAATAGGGACGTGAATGAGGCAAGAAGACGAGACTAACTGGGGATCGCCACTCCAATGAGAGTGAGCACCAAGAACCCGACGTAGGTGCTGGTCGAGACTTGATTGGCCGTGTTGTGGATGTTTTGCCCTACGGAAACGGACGCCCCGACGACTGCCCCCAAATTCTGTTATTGGGTGCACCAAGGAATACGATTTCAGCAAGAGATGACTGTCCGATAGAACAAGATTTACTGACGAATATGGCCCAGAAGATGGAGATGAAGAGACCCTTCTCCTTCTCTATGGACGAGAGAGCCAATTATGAGTGAGATATGCGAAGATAAACGAGTGACCCGGCGGTGTTACGTACCGGTGGGATAGGCCAACATGAGCGATCCTTGTGCGGTCCAGAGGAGACCGGCACAGACACCCAGAATAGCTCCTGCAAAGATCTCGAACCAACCGATACCAGTGTGAAGATTCGTTGCCCTGGTTCCAAGGTAGAGTAGGACAGAGAGTAAGTTGTGGGATCGGAGGCCGGGACAAATGGATATCCACTCACAGGTAGGACCCGATGTATAGCGAATATCTTAATTCAAACAAACGATCTAATTAGCAATCTTTCAATATCAAGCAGGATGTAGTCCTTGAGCCTACCCAGTAGTCCCTAAAAGGAGGGTGAGACGCGGACCCAAGACATTGTTGATTGACCCAGCGAAAAAGGCCGTGAATGCGAAGGTGGAATATAAGGCGACGTTGCCTGGAAGAGAACACCGAAATCACCGTTGATCAACATCAATGTATTCATAAAGGGTCGTAAACTATAAGATACGAACTATTCGCGCTATCCGTAGCGGTGACCTTGCCTCCTCCTCCTAGACCGTTCAGAGCGTTGAACAGACCCTGCGCGACATACGTCAGCTGGTGATCTTTATACGGTTCATCGCAGATTGATAATTCCACCCACTGGACCCATGAAACACACAAAGCCAAGCATGACCACCTGAGTAGTCGTGTTGTAGTAGATTCCTCCCCTCGGCCTCTCATCATTGACCACCTCTGCATGTCGGGCCGTCATGTCCTGTGTCGACCCACCAGACTTTTCATTATCAGACATCTTGAGGCGAAGGTAATCGTGTCCGTCGTAAAAGAGGGGGCGATATAGCCGGAAGGGAAGCGGGGCTTTTGGGGTCACTGGGGATTTCGACAGAGGATGCCTCCCGAGCCGGAAAGTCCTTTATACAGATATCCTCAAACTCTCTCCAGATCTCGGATGCTTTCGGTTGTCACCACGGTATGGTCTTCTGAGAGAAAGTTGAGGCAGATAAGGGGCCTTTCAATTGGTTTAGATGACTGATTGGTTCGTGGTCGGCCTTTCGTGCCGTGTCCTCGCAAGAAGAAGCAGGTTCCTTCGCTTCTGTCGACTCGAACTCTCTCGGGATAGGTGTACTGCGATCTTCTCGACGTAGGTGAAGGGGATTCACGGAGAGATATGAGAAGCTTAGGTGAGAGCTGCCTGACTTCCGGTGTCAAAAGACTTCCATCATTGGCGTTCAACATGAGGAGTTCTGGGTCAGCAGAAGCGACGTCCATGCGGTGAGCATAGCTTCTTCTGGTCTCTGTTTTCGGGATGGCCATGGGGTATGGGTGAAGTCGGATATGAGCTGCGTGGCCTCTCCCACATGGGTGAATATCACAGTAGAGTCTGATGTTTTGGAAGGGGTTGGGACGCCACCACGCTGAGGTTTGACGGTGCCTGATTCGGCAAACTCCACTGGAACGGTCGCTTGACAGTTCAGAAAGAACCGCGGCGTATAAACTGCCATGAACCAAAGCATCAAACTGGCTCGGATGACACTCATGTCGAAAATCTCAATCTTTCCCTGATCTAGAGTCCGCGCTTAAGATAATTGTATTCTTCGGGTGATGGATAGAGAAACAGGCTCTTCTTGCATTGTCTATACAACCCGTTATATGTCCATTTGTAGATGTGTCGGGTGATGCAAAGCAAGCTTTGGGGTTAGACGCATAGGAAGGCACTGCCTATCGGAGCTCTACATCGGCACGACCTTCCCCGGGTTCATAATCCCCCGTTCGTCGAAGAGTACTTTGATCTTCTTCATCAAGTCGATACTGACAGCGTCTTTTGAAAAATGAAGATGCTGTGGCTTCATACTTCCGATGCCGTGTTCGGCCGATATTGAACCCCGGTAAGATGCTGGAGTAATATTAGACTTTAGTGCATCACGGCGCATTTTCAAAAAAGCAATGATCCCTAAAACCCACCGACGACTTCGAATACGAAAGGCTCCAAGAGTTCCTCCAGCTCCTTCGAGTATTTCTCGGCGATAACGTTGATGTGGAGATTTCCTGCAGGGACCACAAAGGCAAAAGGGATCAGTACAACCAACTGCGTCCGTGTTAAAACGGTTGACGAAAACGCGACACGTACCGTCACCAACATGACCATACCCAACGACCTCCTTTACATGTCCCTTGACCTTCTCCCTCACCTTATTCGTGACATTGACGAATTCGGCCGGCGGGACACTCACGTCGTATTTGTATACTTTCCCAGCCTTGCCCCCAGCCTCGGCAATCGACTCTCTCAAGACCCAAAGCGCTGCGAACTGAGCCGGCGACTGAGATAGGGTGCCGAAGTTGATCAGGGGCTTTTCACTTCCGCTTTCCCCGCCATAGAGATGTTCTAAAAGCGCAGTCATCTTCTAGGGGGGTCATAAAAGATAAGGGAAGGGAGTTAGTGAGGATCGGTAAACGCTAGGATAAAACGATGTTACTTCTTGATCATGTTCCTCACTGCCGCCGCTAGTCTCGATGAGGACGAAGGCCGGGCTATCTCCGATCTCTGCCTCATCCAGGGCTTTAGCACCCGTGTGACTAGGCGAAGAATGAAGGGTTAGTGTTTTTCAAGGACTCCTGTAGATAAGAACAGTCCACTCACCGGCAGACGAGATTGTATGACTGCCTGTCGAAATACTCGAATGCAGAGATGATCTCAGATAGGTATCGCTTGGCAGCCTTGTACACTGCAGGGACAGCTTCATAGGAAGGAAGCGCTAAAAGGAGATTTTGCGAGGACTTGAATCATAGGATGAGGCGAATAATGGGATGTCGGAAATAACACATCGGTGATTGAGAATTATCACTGATAACGTTACCTGTGGCATTGCGGGTGTGAGTATCGACACGCCCGTGACGATGCCCAGTGTTCCTTCTGCTCCGATGAAGAGTTGCTTGAGATCATACCCTGAAGTAGCCTATTTCAGTCAGGTGTTATGAGGACATAATCCAACTTGAAGTTTTCTGACCAGTGTTGTCCTTCCGAATCGTACTAAGCTGATTCATGATCTCGCCGTTGGGCAGGACGACTTCAAGGCCGAGGACAGAGCCGTGGAGCGAGCCGTACCGCAGGAGACGCAGCCCTCCTGCGTTTGTCGAGACGTTTCCTCCAATCTGGCAGCTGGGTGTAGGGCGTTGAGCAGTGATCAGTAGACTCAAGAGACCTCATATGATATCAATGCACTCACCTTCCTTTAGCGCCCAGGTCCAAGGGCATAATGTGCTTGTGTGGCGCAAGGTATTCTGTTAGCGTCTCCAGCACGCATCCAGCATCACACACAAGGACGCCTGCATTAATGATCAGGATATTCAGCTGAAAATCTATGCCCTATTCACAAGACGTGACGAAGCTCACCAGAAACGGGGTCGAATGTTCGGACGTTTTTCATGTTGCCAAGATTGATGATAACTTCGTCGTGCAGCGGCACACTTCCACCTAAAAGGGGAAAGAAAATAATATGAGAAGCCCTATCAGCATTCAGCATAGCCTGAAACTTTTCACGAAGACGTAAACGTACCAACGAGCCCGGTGTTACCTCCCTGTGGCACAACGGCTATCCTCCGTTCCCAGCAGTACTTGAGGATCTCACTAACCTCCTTCGCCGTGCGCGGCTTCAAGACACATTTCGAGTAGCCATGATATTTGTCCATCCAATCCGAATTGAACGGCTTCAAGTCATCGGCCGAGGCGTCGAATGGCGGGATCGTTGACAATATCGAGGTCCTGGGCAGAATAGTGGCAAAGTGGTCGACATCTTTCTGAGAGAGGTGGGTCAGCGATGGTGATTTCGAGACCATGGATACGTGTCTGAAGTGGAGGGCTGCCCCTGCTCCTGCTGTTCCACCTTGTGTTGAACGAAAAGTGGCCGCAGGACGGGTGTGACGAAAGGCCTGCCTGAGAAATGCTGAGGTAGACGCCATTTTCTATGGGAGTTACGGGGGACAGTAGTAGGAGACAAGTCCGAGTCGCAGAGAGGGATCTCCAGCTGTGAGTAGTGGAATCGTTGCATCACTTCCGCTCGCCGACGCAACATTTGGCCAGCATTGCGTGCAGTCGATATCCTCTTGGACTGCCTCAATCCTGGTACCCCTTTGACTCGTCTTTACGATAGCTGACGTCTGATCACACCCGCTACTCGACTAATTCCTCTGCAAGGGGTCAAGTCTCTCAGTTGCTTTGACGGCCTTGCCATTTAGATTGTTCGAAGCCACCACCTCTGAATGATGTCAAGTGAACAACCACCCAATTATACTGTGGATGATAGGCGCGCCGAGTCTTCTGTATCTGTTCCACCACAGATCATGATCACACCACTCGCGAATGCCGTAGGTTTCCAAAGCGGGAACCTTGGCGCGGATGGCGAACCAGCGGCTGTCGAAGGAGAAGTCCAACTGAAAGGATTCACCGCAGATGCTTGGGATCGTGTGTGAGTATTTGAGATGTAACAACAAGAATGTTTGCTATCATGAGGCTTACTTCTTTCCTCGGACCAAGGTTAATCACGCTCCGGACTACTGAGACGACCCCATCCCAGACGGTGGAGCTCGCGTCCTCCGATCTCATCTTATGGTCCCGTAAACAGGCCACAACAGGGACGCAGGCGCTACCATCGAACCTACCATTCTCCATCCCTTTGATGCCAGACGTGCCTCAATCTATCATCACTCCGACGTCTTCCCTGACCCATGTCCTTACCGTCACTCTCCTCCCAGGGAATCCCTCTACGGAAGCGATACGCAAGGCCATCCCCATCCAAGTTCGGCGTTTCACTCATCCCTGGGCTCCCATTCTCCATCCGTCGCCATCGCTACTGTCGATCGATACTCCAGTTCCATTCACCGTTCAGCTACCTCGCTCTGCCTTCCGAGCGGGGGAGATGATCCCGTTGTATCTATCCGTCCCCCCTCCTAACCGCGCCGTCTTGGAAAGCGGAATGCAGTTGAGGAATGTAACGGCAGAACTGGTCCGACTTGTTGAGATCGGTCCTTTCCACGAAAATCCCCCTAGCCCATCCGATCTCGCCAGCGGCTCGTCCACAGGCTTCGGTGTGTCCTATCGGGGCGCAGGACCATCGAGCAGCACTCCACGACAAGAGAAGGCTCCCGACACCATCCCTCAATTCATACCGCTCACATCTCCAACCAAACCGACAAGTGGGAACGTCCACGAAACAGTCGTGACACGTTCTGGCGCGTCTTGCCGTATGAACCCGAACCGCACGGTTCAGCTCCGACTCGTCCTTCACAGCAGCACACAGTCTGATCTCGACATGGAGAATGAAGCCGTCCCTCCCGACGTCGATACCGCGCCCGGCTCAATCACCCAGTCTACGGTCCTGCATCGTGTCTCCTTCTACGTGCAGATCCACGTGACCTTCCTCAGCCAGGTCAATCACACCTCCAAATCTGTTCATGGCTTGATGCCCGTGGTGATCATACCCGCCCTTGCACAACAGCAAGTCGACGCTCAAGCCGAACTCGACGAGAACTACGCGAAGAAGCACGACAGACCGCCTCCAAAGACGGTTCGCTCCGTGGATGATACCGGCACCCCGCAGCCTCCCGCATTTGAGGATGAATCGGGCGATGGATTGCGTACGCCGGGGATTGAGGGCAATCCTCCGCCGTTCACGGCGGAGCCTCTGGGAACCGGCGAACTACCTTCGTTTACGGAGAGTCAAGCCGCTGCGTCGGGAAGTCGCACTCAGTCCCATTCTACGCCTCCCCCAGCTACGACTTTCAGCATAGCTCAGCCAGAATTTCATCTCGATGAGTCCGGCGAGCTGCGGTTCGATGGCGAAGGAGTCGCTTTCGGCTTTCAACCAGAGGACCAATACGATGGGCTGTCCCATTCGATGATGATGCCTGCCAGAGGGAACACACCACCACCCGCCATATCGTCTTCCGTCCATGATGCGAACGTCACGGAGCTGGCGGAGCTCATCACTCACGAGCGGCGATCGCTTTCCGGGGATGGTCCTGGAGGCCCACCTCCGCCACCTGCGCTCGACGACCCTATGGATCTCCCACCGACCATCGACGAAGGCTTCCGCACTATGGATTCGCCATCTTATGCACCGGTTCCACCGCAGCTGAATCAAGGCCTGGCTGTCTCGGTTGCTCAGACGCCAGTTGCACCGCCTCTCAGCGCTGATGGTCGTCCTCCTCCGTACCTCGGAGCGCCTGGGGCAGTCTCAACCGCTCCTCCATCATATCTAGACTCGCGAAGGGGAAGCACTTTAGATCGATGATTTGAAGTAATACGTTTGAATGTATAGAGAAGTATGGAAAAAGAAATAGTTACATGTGAATGATGGTATTGGGTGAGAGGAGATCATTCAGTGAATACAAATGAAGTTGATGAGCGCGCCCTTTTCACGTCCCGCTGAATAAGTTGGAGGAAGGTGGCAAGAGAAATGAGTTCCTGTGGCCTGAAGAGCGAGACCACAAGGTGCACAGTGAGACGAGGATCGACCAACAATGGGGTGATGTCAATGTGGTTGCCCGAGCCTGAGAAGATGGCTGGTCACAACCCTGGCTCAAGCGCTCAATCTTCACCACAACCATCATCATGCCAAATATCGTCACTGTCGATACCACTCGCCTCCCAGTGCACTCAGTGTCAGTCTTTCAGTCAGATCGCGCTGAAATTCGCCGTATCATTCCCGTTGAATTGAAGGTGAGCTCATCACATCGTTCATGTCATTCTTACAATCAATGGCTCAGTTCTCCGTCTTCTCCAGAACGGTCAAAATGAAGTTTGCATCGAGAGGCTTCCGAGCTGCTTACACAAGGACTCCATACGCGTCGACGGCCTCGGCAACGCTGTCATCTTTGATGTCATCCACACTGCCCGTAATCATGCTGGCCGCACCGTAACCGACAACAACAACTTAGCTGAATCCGATTCGGTTGCGATCAAGGCCCTCAATGAGACTCAAAAGCATCTCGTCGCCTTGCAGACTGAAAGAGAGATCGTAAAGTATCAAATGGATATGCTTGCTGGTTACGCAAAAACGATAACCACAGGTCAGGTGGATCACTCGAAGCTGGCCAGCTTTTTGGAGTTGTATGATCGGAGGAAGAAGAAGCTAGACGAGGACCTACAGAATGTCGAGGAAAATATCCAATCGGCGCAGAACCTCGAAAAGAAGCAGAGAGAAGGGCTGAGGCTTGATGATGCGAGCAAAAAGAGAACTGTCAAAGTCACAGTGATTGTACTAGCTGATGGGGACGGCCCCGCTGAACTCTCATTGTCGTACGGCAAGCAGCTTTTCAATTATTTTGCAGTGGGGAAGTTTTCCGAGACATTCTTCTCCATTTGCAGGAGTTTCGGGAGCCTCATGGTCCCCTTTATACGACCTTCGCGCGAAAATTGGTGCTACGGCAGCGGCGGAGACGGGAAGCTCAAACGGTAAACCTCCCAGCCCCAATAATTCGCTCTCCATACACTATCGTGCGTCCATCACGCAGTCAACAGGCGAGGATTGGACGGACGTTGCCTTGGACCTTAGCACCGCGTCGCCCCACCTGGGTGCTAACATCCCCAGCCTCACGACGTACCATATTGGAACCCCGCCACCACCGCCTCCTCCCCCAGTTATGCGTAGCAAGTCCGCTAAAGGGTCCTTCCGAGCTTCTCACTCAATGGTGAGAGGTGGCCAATTATATATTGCTGAAGAAGTCGACATTGAGCCAATGCAGATGTTTGCCTTGCAAAGAATGGCGTTGATGGACTCAAGGGCGGTGGAAGGGGCCATAAGTACCAACTTCATCATTCACGGGCTGAGCACAGTACCGAGCGACTTGGATACCTACCATAAGACGGAACATAAG
Organism: Tulasnella sp. 332; assembly: GCA_019632285.1. Classification (NCBI taxonomy): domain Eukaryota; kingdom Fungi; phylum Basidiomycota; class Agaricomycetes; order Cantharellales; family Tulasnellaceae; genus Tulasnella; species Tulasnella sp. 332. Next base: position 3,730 of record WSTV01000319.1, on the reverse strand, counting down.
GTCACGGTCGCAGAGTTCGAATTAGACCCCATGCTGGAGTGGATCGCGGTTCCCAAGATGCAGGCCAGTGCCTTCTTGCGCGTAAGTCATGGGTAATATAATCTCACCAAGCCGCCCAACTGAACCGTCCGAGCGGGCCATTATCACTAGTGTCGTTTAAAGAACACGTCTTCATACGTCTTGCTTCCTGGACCTACAAGCGTCTTCATGGATGGCAACTTCGTTTGCAAGTCTTCGCTACCAGTCAGTT
>WSTV01000318.1:0-35066 GCA_019632285.1 Tulasnella sp. 332 | reverse complement strand
TTCGGTAGGTTCCAAACTGATTGAACATGAGACCCTTCCCTTGCTCAAGGATCTCAACCGCGCCTTGGACCCGGCCCATCTCGATGGAATGTGAAATAGCATCCACCACAATCTCCCTTATTTTGACACTGGCCGATGTTAACCGAGCGTGGCGGCCATGTTTTTTGGAAACGAGAAGGATTGAGTGATTGAGAAGGTACAGGGAGGTGGAGTATGTGTCTGCAAGTGCCAAGTTGTCGTATTTTCAGGCTGTGACGACCTAATCGTTGGATGCATGAAGACAATTAGAAAGTGGCGATACCCCAGGAGCAGCTGCACCCCTGAAACACGAGATGACCTTCTCAAGGTTTATCTTGGGTATGCTCAAACCGCAGTCGCAATACCTTGCCGAGGTTGCCGAGGGCGTGCCAGCGATCTAGGGGCCGATCGGACAGATGGCGAGCTGTTCTCCCTAGTACCATATACTGTCATCGAGGTCATCAGAGTTTCCAGCCTATTTGAACCGTGCAAGGAATGCATTGCTGAGGTTGGGGAGACCGGACGAGCGACGCGAGCGACCAATCGGAAAGCTGGAGAGCTTTTCTTCACGGTACCGTATGCTATCATCGAGGCCGACCGAGTTTCCAGCCTGCATGAACCGGACAAGGAGATTTTGATATTGAACATTCAGAACCGGGCAGAACGGAAAGACCAAAAACCACTCGTTAACACGTAGATGATCATACTCAATTAAGTAAATGAAAATCGAGGAGATGCAAGATGGGGGGAGAGAGACAACAGACAAAATATGCGGGAAGCCGCTTCCGAACTGAATACCCTTTCGTACCGAGGTCGAACAAGGCAAGACAAGAAGTAATTGAGCTAGAGCGGAGAATCGGTATGGATGCGATAAAATGATGCAAGGAGAGGCAATAGGCATCATTGAAAGGAGAAAAGAAAACGAATCGTCTTAGGGAGTGTTGAAGATTCAGGGTGGTGGATAGGGGCCGAGGGAACGATCGCATCCAGGTGTTCATTCCGTGATCGTCCCATCATCGGTGAGACGTTGAGGGGGCGAGAAGCTTTCAATGTAGCATGCGGCGTCACCTAAGTGTCATGGTACTTTCCTCCAAAATCAACAGCCTCCTCGGACGATCCCTTTCCGCAGCAATCTCCAGGCTCAACAGACCAGGTCCATTCAGTCAGTGGCTATTGTTCCGGTACATCTGACTGATGTACGATCCGGAGGGTAAGGCCTCATGTGGTTGGTGTTATTATTGGTGGGGTCATACGCCTACCCCCTCCCTGAGCGAACTCCTGGAGCTGCTTCTGTCGGGATTGAGACTCGAGCTTGAACTCCCTCCCACTCGAAGTTCATCCCAGGGAGACCATCCCTGTTGTGGGAGTTGGGGTTGGGGTTCTGGGTGATGACGCAGTTGGTTGAGTTGTTTGACGCGCCCTGGTGTACGGTAACGGTGCGGTGGCCACGGCGCCGTTGCTGTTGTTGTTGGGGTAGAAGCCATAGAGACTCGAGCCCGCTTCCGGTCTCATGGTCGTTCCGATTCAGATCATCGCCCCCTTGACATGTTTGGACCGCAAGTGAGTGCCAGCACCCTGCCGGTCGATCTGCCGCTGCAACTACGCCACTTCATCTGAAACTCTGAAGGATTCTCATCGCGGGTCACAGCACTGGGGTCCAGCTCCTCCTACAACGCAAGACTACTTGCTCCACGCCCATGAACAATCAGGGATCGAAAAAGATGGTCCCCATGACGGACCCGAGCGTGCTGGGAGCACCTTCAGAAGGACCAAGAGCGTGATGTTGAGAAAAGCCCAGGGGACGCAATCCTGAACCTGTTACACGGGGGGTTACTGTTGCTGCTCCTACTATCAATGACGCATGGCATCCTGCTAACGCTCCTCGTGCTCTCATGTGCGGGGAACTCGTACTCTGATCCGTTCAAGCGCACCGGATGTATCTCGCCCCTGACCACTCCGACTAGCAGGTTTAAAACCCAACTCGACGCTAGAACCTTTGAGGTTCATCCATCTCTTGGACTACTCCAGCTGCTACTGATACGGTAGCTGGGTGTGTTGTTAGAAGTTCATTGGCTGAATGTGAGTGACAGGCGGCACGCTGAAGAAAGAGAGTGATCATGACAAGATGATGGTACGGTTTCGGATCTGGAATCACGCGGCAATACAGTGGATGCAGCGGGCGACAGGGATGGAGTCGGAACTGTCTGAAGCCGAGGGACTTCGTGTCTACTTGTCAAGCAAAGGGCATTGGCCAAAGGAGACGCCGAACCCTTGTGTGTCTACCTCCCGCGCATGCTGTTGAGACGAGAGCCATGGGTCGGTGGATCCGCTGCTGGAGACGGTGCGGCAGGAGAAAAGTGTGACTCTGGTCCATAAAGGTGAGAATGATGATGCCGTCCTGACGATCGCCAGGGGCCTTAGAAGCGTAGCACTTCTCAACCAGCTTCAGACTTAGGATTGTGAAACCGTTGGTCTTTGTAGATGCTGGACTACTTTTGTTTGACCGGCGGTGGTGCCAGAGCAGTGGACTGCGGTGTATGTGCGAGTTGAGGGAGCGACTGGGTCTCGACATAAAGAGAGTGCGTTGGACTCGCAGCTACTCGAGAACGTCAGTTGTGCCGAATGTTCGGTGAGATATTGAACGGATATTCGCGGAAGAAAAGTCAGCGACTGAACAAAATAGCACATCCAAAAAGGGAAGGGGGTCGGGAGTGCGATGGCGACCATATATGCCACATGCGAACCGCTCATGTTTGAAACCCTGATACTCGGCGACATAACAACACTCCATTTATGATGTGCCAAGGAGAGAGGGTGGAGAGAGGGTGGGAGGAAGCATTTCTGGAGTAAGGTACAGTGGGGAGCACTGTCGATGCTGCGCTCATGATCTCCGACGCGTTCGAAGTTCGACCTAGCCTATAAATGATATCATAGACTAAATCTTGAATATAAATTACGCTATTGAATGATGGAGTGGTTGCTTCCATGGGTAAAGTATCCGCAAAAGTCAGCTGGTTTGGACGACGGAAAGCCAGTAGACAGAGATGGATCATTGATCTCCATAGCTTTGGACAGTGATTGCAACGCGACGGTTTGCCATGAGATCAAGAGAACCAGAAAATGATGATGTGATGAACGGTTATAATAGTAATGATGAGAAGGCGGGGGATGATGCAACGCGATGGGAACTGTGCTGGTTTGACGTCTGCAGGTTTAGGTTGGGTGAACGTGATCGGAATTTAGTGATGCTAAATTGACAACGCAAAATGCAAGAATGATACAGGCTCTGCCAAAGCAAGCTTGAGTATCGCTTTCCAATATATCTATTCATCGAAAACACCTTGATGCACCTTAGATTCCGAGATGCACAAAGTTGATCCATCTCTCCAACGGAACCCTCCTCACCCTCAACCGCTTAACGGCCCTTGATAGCGCTTTCGCTGCGTCCCGACAGTCCACCCCTTCCGGCCCATTCCTGAACATATACTCGTAGAAAATCTTCGCGACCTTCGGCCCATCCTCATCATCCATGCTCCACATCGTCCCAACTACACTCCGGAATCCAGCGAACAACAGTCCCGCAGCGAGGTGGATCGATTCATCTGGAGTTGACCGGTCGCCCGCAGCCGAATGACAGGCTGAGAGCACGGCAAGTTCGGCCTGGGGCAGACCGGTCTTGAGAATGTCGAGGACGGTGAGCGGCGCGTTGGATGTCAGGAGTGAGAAGCGAGACTGAAAGGGATCTGTGACGTTCTGATGGCCATGGCATGCGAAATGCACCCAGGCCGTGTTCTTCAGGCTATCCAATACCGCGTCTCTTGTGCAGTCTTCACCCTCCACCACTTTAGCATCCATTCTAATCCGGCGGATGGTATCCACCTCAAGACCCACATGCGAGAGTACCGGTTCTCCTTCTGCTGCAGGTTGGGCCACGACCAGCCATCGCGGACCCGATAGCATGCTGTTGGGCTGGTAGCCGGTGCGAGCACGGAGCAAGGTGGACATTGACGGCGCGTAAGAAGAAACAAAGAGGTCCGGAAGGTTCTTGTCACCTGGCATATATGAACCAGCGGCGTGCAGCGGGAGCGAACACGCTCTGGACGTTGGAACCCAGCAGATGCGTGATCCTTTGCGAAGTTTGAGGACATTGGTCAGCTGGAGCACGACGGGCTCCACGATGATGCTCCAGATCTTTTGTAAGACATCTCCGAGGATACGATCACTTTCAGCCTCCTGGGGGCGATGTGTCGTGGTTTCGATCAGAGTTTCCGCCAGGGCCGTGACGGCGGATAGTGTGGCATCGGGAAGAGGAACAAGGAGGGGTTCTCCGGTTTCTTGGACGATGATGGCGTCTGAACAGTATTGACTGATGTTGACGATGACGATTGGTCCGGCAGTCGCCGCCTTCTGCGGATTGGGGAAGGGAGTGACCCGAAGGAAGGATCCGAAGCCTTCCTGCTGACGGATCTCCTCAACCGTTCGATCCCAAGTGTTCATCAATCTTTGATAGCTGTTGGATTCCTATCGTAAGCGGACGGTATCTGGCAAGGTGGCCGGGATAGTGCATTACCTCACGATTTTATCTTCTCCGTTCACTACCCGCTTCTGTTCCGCTTGATGTGAGAGGGCGGACTGCTCCATCGCAGCGCTGAGCTCGCGGAATTGATCTGCGAGTTCCCTGTTGACTGCTTCGAGATCGTCCAAAGGCGTTCGGTAGTTCCCAAGCTGGTTGAACACCAGACCCCTCCCTTGCTCCAAGATCTCGACTGCACTTTGGAGCTGGCACGTCTCGATGGCATATGAAGCAGCGTCCACAGCGATCTCCCTTCCTCTGATCCTGGTAGATGTTAGTCTCACATGGCGGTCATGGATGTTGGATGCGAGAAGGACTGAGCGATTGAGAAGGTACAGAGATGTGGAGTAGGCTTCTGCGAGTGATGAATGATGGTATTTTCGGGCTGTAAAGATCCAATCACTGGATGCGCTAAGACGGTCGGAAAGTGAAGATACGCCGTGAGCGGCCGCAGTTTTGAAAAGCGAGATGGATTCCTCGAGGTAGGTTTTATCTCGGGTTCGCTCAAACTGCACTTGAAATACCCTGCCGAGGTTGTTGAGAGCGTCCCAGCGACCCGAGTGACCGATCGGACAGATGGCGAGGTTTTCTTCCAGGTACCGTATGCTGTCATCGAGGTCGGCCGAGTTCCCAGTCTGCTTGAACCGGTCAAGGAGTGCTCTGCCGAGGTTGTTGAGAGCAGACGAGCGATCCAGGCGATCAATCGGATAGATGGAGAGGTGCTCTTCCAGGTACCGTATGCTGTCATCGAGGTCCACCGAGTTCCCAGTCTGCTCGAACCGGTCCAGGAGTGCATTGCCGAGATCGCTGAGAGCAGACGGGCGACCCACGTGGCCGATCGGACAAATCAGGAGCTGCTCTTCCAGGTACCGTACACTGTCATCGAGATTGGCCGAGTTCCCAGTCTGCTTGAACCGGCCAAGGAGTGCAATGCCGAGGTTGTTGAGAGCAGACTCGCGACCCAAGTGACCGATCGGACAGATCGAGAGCTTCTCTTCCAGGTATCGTATGCTGTCATCGAGATCGGCCGAGTTCCCAGTCTGCTTGAACCGGTCAAGGAGTGCAATGCCGAGGTTGTTGAGAGCAAGCAAGCGACCCGAGTGACCGATCGGACAAATGGCGAGGTTTTCTTCCAGGTACCGTATGCTGTCATCGAGGTCGGCCGAGTTCCCAATCTGCTTGAACCGGTCAAGGAGTGCAACGCCGAGGCTGTTGAGAGCAGACGAGCGACCCGAGTGACCGATCGGACAGATGGCGAGGTTTTCTTCCAGGTACCGTATACCGTCATCGAGGTCCGCCGAGTTCCCAGTCTGCACGAACCGGTCCAGGAGTGCATTGCCGAGATTGTTGAGAGCAGACGGGCGAGCCGCGTGGCCGATTGGACAAATCAGGAGCCGCTCTTCCAAATACCGTACGCTGTCATCGAGATCGGCCGAGTTCCCAGTCTGTTTGAACCGGTCAAGGAGTGCAATGCTGAGGATTTTGAGAGCAGACGAGCGATCCAGGTGATCGATCGGATAGATGGAGAGGTGCTCTTCCAGGTACCGTACGCTGTCATCGAGATCGGCCGAGTTCCCAGTCTGCTTGAACCGGTCAAGGAGTGCAATGCCGAGGTTGTTGAGAGCAAACAAGCGACCCGAGTGACCGATCGGACAGATGGCGAGGTTTTCTTCCAGGTACCGTATGCTGTCATCGAGGTCGGCCGAGTTCCCAGTCTGCTTGAACCGGTCAAGGAGTGCAATGCTGAGGTTGTTGAGAGCAGATTCGCGGCCCAAGTGGCCGGTCTGACAGATTGAGAGCTCCTCTTCGTGATATCCAATGCTTGCTTCGAGATCGACAGCGTTGCCCTTCTGCTCGAACCGTTTTCTCAGGGTACGGCCGAGTTGGTCTAGAGTAGACCAGCGTTTCGGATGATCGATCGGACAGTGATTCAGTACTGCTTTTGAGAGAGCGATGCAATCGCAGAGCGCTGCATGGTCCTTAGAGTTTTTGTACCGACGCCACGCCTTGTCTGCCGCATGGAGCGCCTGGCTGAGAGACCGACCCGGCTAGAGCACCCATGGCTCAGTACATTCTATAAATACTTGGCGCCCATTAAAACTCACCTCTGCAGAAGAGTTAACCAAAGAGCCGTTATTTTTGTTTGAATCACCGCATTCAAGTTGTATACATCCATCACTAACCGCATCGTTAGGCTGTCCTGAGCCTAGATTGGACTGGGCGCATGGGGAAGGGCGCGTGCATGCAACAATTAGCAGGTCTTCAAGGGTTTGATGCCATTCTCTGGGACTTGCCTCTGTGTTGCTCATGACGATGTGGAACGAGCGTGACAGAGCTAGCGAACGCGGGACGAGGAATTTTCAGTCAGAACGGCTAGGGGAGATAGTGAGAGCGTTCGAGAGTGTCTTGGGGGTGGTTGAAAACGGAACACCACAGGTGCCTCGAGGCTGTGAAGCATTCGCCTAATGGCTGAGCTTGAGGGGATCGCACGCCGCTCAACGGGGCTGTGGCTTATACGCGTTCGAAATTGCGAAGTATATGTATATACTTCAAGTGAAAGAGATCATGGCAAGATAACTGGCAATTTGATTGTGAGGATGTGGCCCACTAGGTGACAAAAGTTCCCCTCTTGGCTACAGGCGAGTGTTCGAATAACTACTAAAGAGGCGATCCAATTCGGCGAACTTCTGGACGCTCGGTCACCCACTACTACTGCGACACAGGCGACGACGAACGACAACCGTAGTCCATCACCCGAATGTGGATTAAACAGGTCCGAAAGCTCAATTGAACCAGGCGTGACATCTCTGCGCGGATGTCTGCGATACACTTCAAGTTTGGATCTTACCCTTCCAATCCTGCACTTGAATCAGGCTCACAATCGCATCCACAAAGCGAACCACGCGGTGGCATAAAAAAAAGCACAACGATTTGACATTCCGAACCCTACAGAACGAAAAGACCAAGAACTATTTAGAAATACAGTTGATCCGATCCATTTAGATTAAAAAAAAAGAGAGATTGAGATGCATGGTGGGGGAAGAGGCACAACAAATGAAAATATGAAGGGAAGCCGCTTCCAAGCCAGAATATCCCTTTCCACAAGAGATAAAGAGAGAAATAATCAGGTTAGGGTGGGGTGGAACAGCATGGGATGTAAAACAAAATAATGCAAGGACAGTAATAGGGAGTCAATGAAATAAAACAGTGTATTGTATCGAGGATTGTTGAGAGATGCATGATTGGGATTGAAAGAGGGTGTAAAAGATGCCGAGGGAAATGTTCACGTCGAGTTGGTTCGTTTGGTGTTTCGTTACGTGTATGGTTGGGACGTTGGGGGCGAAGACGCTTTTTTCAATCAAGCATGCGACGACACCCAGGTCTCATGGTATCTCCTCCCAACGTCGTCAGCCTCCTCGGACGACCCCCTCTCCTCGACGGTCTCCAAGCTCAACGGACCAGGCCCATTCACGTGCGACGACGACTGGTAATAGCCATTATGTTGGTACATCTGACCGTTGTACGATCCGGAGGGGTAAGGCCCATTGCTATTGTTGTGGGCGGAATTGTAGGCGTAACCGTCCTGAGTGAACTCTGGGAGTTGCTGTTGCTGTTGCTGTTGCTGAGACTGAGGCTCGAACTCGAACTCCCACCCGACGTTCATTCCAGGGAGTCCCTGTCCGTTGGTGCTCTGGGAGATCTCGTAGTTGTGGGGTGTGTCCTGATGATAAGGTGATGAAGCAGAGGTAGCGCTGTTGTTGTTGTCGTTGGGGTTGAAGCCATAGAGGTTCGACCCCGCCTCTGGTCCCATCGTCGCGCCGACCCCTATGCTCGCCCTTCTCGACATGTTCGGGCCATTGGTAGGTGCCATTACAGTGCTGGTCGACCCACCGCTACCCCTACGCCACTCCATCATCTGAAACTCCAACTGACTCTCCTCGGCCGTCGCAGCACTGAGGTCCACCTCCTCCGACAACGCCAAGCCATGAGCTTCGTCGATGAACAATGAGGGATCAAATGAGACGGTCTCCATGACGGGTCCAGGAGCGTTGGGAGTACCTTCGTAAAGCGCCTCCAGTGGGACGTCGAGAGGGGCGAACGGAACACCATCTTGAAGCTGTTGCACAGGGAGGTATTGCTGTTGTTGAGGTTGACGATGACCATCCTGTTGATACTCCTCGTACTGTTCTTGGTCATGCATCCCCAACGCCGCATCGCCAAGCAACACGTTCCCACCAGCCGCGCCAAGGTTGAAGCCATCCCGCAAGGAACCATCACCATTGACCGAGTTCATGTACTCATGTCCACTCCCACCAGCCGGGAACGCGTACTCCAACAATCCACCAAGATGCTCTTGATCGATCTCGCCGACGTCCACACCAGGTGGGATATTCAAATTCAACTCGACGCCGAGGTCCTCGAGGCCCATACGCCTCATGGGTTGCTCCAGTTGTTGTTGATACGACTGGTGAGCATGCTGCTGTTGGAAGTTCATCGGTGGGATGGGTGTGACGGGCGTCGGGCTGACGAGAGAGAGCGATGGTGACAAGGTGGCGCTGGATGGTGTGAATGGCGGCGCGGTAGCAGATCCAGTTTCACTCGGCGATGGAGCGGATGCAGCTGATGACGACGAGGAGGCGGAGGCCATCTGAAGGCGGGGGACCTTGCGTCCACTCGTGGGGTATGGACTCTTGACGAGAGGCGATGATTGACCCTTGTTCGTCCACCTTCCACTCGAGGCTCGTTGCGGCTGAGGCGCCGAGTTGGACTTGGCAGGTGACGTGGCACGGACCGTCGCTGCTGGCGAGTTCGTCGCCGCCGGAGACGGTGCAGGAGGAGGGAAGGTATAGCTCTGGTCGATGAATGTGAGACCAAGGTTGCCATCCTCCTGATGATCACCCGCGGCCTTGGGAGTGGAGTACGCCTCAGCTTCTGGTGTAGGAGCATGGAACTGTTGATCTTGGTAGATGCCATACTGTTGCTGTTGACCAGCCATGGTGCCAGAGAAGTCGAACTGCGGGGTGTAGGCGAGTTGAGGGAGGTGTTGGTTAAAGGGAGGCGTCTCGAGGACCGAGGGTGCGTTCGAGTTGCTACTGCTCGAGAACGTCGCTGGGGATGAATGTTGGGAGAGATCCTGAAGGAGGAGATCCACAAGAAGAAGACGAAGGGTCAGTGGCTGAATCACAAAGGGAAGCACAAAGGAAGAAATCCTAACGCACGTAATTCGCGAACCCATTCCACTGCCCTATCGACGATGACGATGCGTTCCCAGCATCCTCATGAGATCCAGTCGTCGTCATGGGCACCATCGTGGACATCAACTGCTGCTGCTGTGGCGCCAGGTTCCTCATCACCGTCGGCAAACTAGGCAACATCATCCCACCGCTCCCTGTATTCGAAGCCTCTACTTGCTTCTTCGAACCAGAGTTAACGCTCGCGCCTTTACTCGTCGATCGACTGCTTGTATGGCCACTATTGCCACCACCACCACCGTTGAGGAGCTGTTGCTTTGCCGTCGGCGCTCCGGTCCTCATCTTCCTGATGGTCTTCCCACCTGGTCGCACGTAGGTGCCGTTGATGGGAGGTTGAGGTTGAGCGACGAGCGGGGGTGGACCGGTGGGAGCGGGGAATGCGAAGTTGGATGATGATGATGATGATTGCGATGTGAACCCATTGTAGGCGGGTTGAGGGAATCCCCATCCTTGAGTGAACTGTCCTTGGGCAGCTTGCGGCTGTTGTTGCTGTTGACCATAGACGTGGGGTAATGGCAAACCCTGTTGTTGCTGCGGTTGCTCCGCAGTCCACGTCAAGTGTGCGTTGGGTGGTGGGCAGCTCGACGTCCGTCGGTGCATCCGTGGCTCGGCAGCATCGCCACCGTACGCATGTGGTTGTTGGTAATGGTACTGTTCGACGGCCGACACGGGTTGTTGAGGTGGGGGGAAAGCGTAGCTCGATGATGGACCGTATTGGCCACCAGCGACACCGAGACCCATGGGTACACCGTACTGGTCATGGGGAGTTGGCGTGCTGGGGACGGATCTCGGCTTGGACGTGGCAGTGGAGGCGGAGGTGGGTGGATAGGCTGCGGGAGGCTGATGTTCGTATTCCGGTACGCTGAACGCCCCAGTTCCAGGAACGTTCGACGCGGGACCTGGACTAGGCGACCGCGCAGCAGAGGAATGTTCCCGCTTCACGGGCGCGCCGGAAGAAGACGAAGAGGACGCCCACCCCATATTCTGGACGAGGACGCCTGCGACCTCCTCTAGGCGTTGACGCTTCTCGACAGCCATCTTCTTCCCGGTACGCTTCTTTACGTTCTTGTCTTTAGCCTTTTTTGTTCCCCCGGTAGTAATCGAAGAAAAGAATAAAAAAGGGGGGAGAGTGATTGAGTGTCAGATGAGATGTTAAACGACGCACGTGACGAGACATTGGGGAGGGGAGATGGAGATAACGAGGAGCCGGTGGTGTGGGATTGGGTAATGAGGGGCTGAATACACCGGCGATAGACATACCTGCGGAGAGTATTTGTAGTCCGGGAAAAGCCTCTTGTGCTGGGCCTTTGCATGGGCTGCACGAGCTCGGAAGAAGGACTTCTCCTTTGGGGGTAGGAAATCCCAGAGGATGCCGGAGATCTTGGAGACGCCTAACGGAAGAAAGATTTGGGAGTTAGCACTACGCTTGACTTTTGGGGGGGCGTAGGATGATGAAGACGGGTGGCGAAAGAGGCGATGAAAGTGTGAAGAGAGTGAGAGAACGAGACAGCGCCTCTCCAATATGTAAGGCGAGGCGGTGATAAGCGTCGATGGGAAGCGTAGAATGTTACAAAACCCGAGTAGGTCGAAGCGCGGCGTTAGAAACAACGGGTTGCGTGATAATGAGCGTTGTGTAAGATACACGGCAATGGGATTGGTATGGGGGAGATGGTCGAACCAGTTAGTGTTGCCAAGTGTCGGTCGGCGGTGGTATGGGACCGAAAACTCCTCCGATACCGCGCGGACTCCGCCGAATGGATTTGTGTATGTCGAACGCGCGTGTGAAGATGTGGCTTGGATCGAGGTCGAGGCCGATTGTAGATGGTGTACACGGGAAGATTGTGATATGCGGAAGTTCGATCGTGGAGAGGGAGAGAATTGGCGCTGGGGGGGGGGGGGTAAAGGAGGAAGGTTTCCACTCACTCTGCTCGTCCTCGTCGTTCTCCTCGTCATCATCATCGTCGTCAGTGTCCTCATCGTCGCTGGCAGATCCACCTTTCTTGATCCTGTCCTTCTTCTTCTTGTCGTTTAGACGTTTCTTGATCAATGGTCGTAGCGCTTCAGGTATCCGTGTACCGCTCTCCTTCACATGCGACCTAGGAGTGAAATATCGGTCAATACCACAATTTCAATCTCATCTCATCGAGATTGATCGACTCACCTGAACAATAGAAAGCAATTCGGCGGCCTCTTGATATGCCCTGCAGGCTTCTTCGCGGTATGGCTCGAGTTGCGACCGTTCCGTCCATAGGCGTTGGACGACGCGTAATACGCCGGGTCAGAGTATTTGGGGTCGATGGCATTGGGTAACGGCGCTTCGTTGTCTTCGCGTCCGAACGCTGAGAACCATGGGAGGGGTGTGTTGCCCGTGCCACCTGCTGCAGTGGAGAGTTGGGTCGGGTTGACGGTGAATGTGGGTACAGAGGATGGATATTCGAGGTCGACGTGTGGGGTTGCTACAGCTATATAAAATGAAAGAGATGTAATGTCAGTGGAATATTTGGGGTTTTAAATGGCGATTGAGAGTCCGACTTACGAGATGGACGTCTTCGTGGGCTGTTTCGACGAGTAGGCGCCATGAGGACTGAGACTAGTGATGGGGTTAGTCGTACGTAGTGATAGTGGTGAAGTGTGTATGTAGGACGTAGGTAGCAAGTCAAGACGTATGTGTTGTAGCGGGTAAAAGGCAGACGGGAAGGAAGACGGGGGGGAAGGAGGGAGGCGTAGGTGGTGCAGATCGAGATACAACTCGTGGGGGGCGGGGCTCGGATAGATATAGGGAAGGAGATGCGTACTGGTTAAAGAGTTTAAGGGACAGGGGGTATCGGGAGTCCTCACCCCGGTCATCATTTCGGTTCAGTTCACACTCACAATCAGGGACGATTCAAATCGGGCTGGGTCCAAAAGGTGTAGAATCCAAAGGAGCGGTACAGCTCGTTATCCCCAATTAAACGAACACGAGATGACTTCGCACCACACTTGACCGGCCGGAGCACCCTTAGACAATCCCGACCATCGTACTGCGCCCAATCTCAGGTGTTTCACGTCTCTTTCGCCCAAGCTACTAATTGGCGATGGTAAGGGAAGGTCCGAAATAACCGACGCTGCGTAGTCAAGTCGAGTGATCAAGCGTGAGATTGAAAAACCTGCTTATGCCCGCCTCCAGCTTATGCCGATCAAAGTCAGACGTCAACGCGCCCGCAACCAGTGCAAGTCCGACGTCCGGTGATGAAAATTCGTGGAAATGCAGTGATTCTTTACATTCCTCGACTCCTCGAGACAACCCCCACTCCCTCTCTCACCTTTCGTGTGCTCGAGGAAGGCGGACGTTGATAGGCGCCGCGCCTCGTGAACAAAAGGAACATTCGACTCTGCGACCTCATTGTCCAACAGGCACCCTGATCCGCCCGCCCGATTCATCTCGAGCACAACCAGCTCATCGATGAAATTTCATTACGCCTCCGGTGTCGCCTTAATGGCGGAAGCCCTGGTTCGACTCACCCCCCTCGTTGTGTATGTGCTAGGTGGCATTGATCTGCATGGCCTGGAAAGCAGGGCTTGGACCTTTAGTAGATAATCCAACATTCGTGCCTGATTCCACGAACATCACGTCTCCTTCTACGAACCTGCTGGCACAGCTCCACCAACCGTGCATCCGTTTTCGAATGACTGCTCGCTCGATCAAGGTCGAGACTTGACCTCTCCATACACAACTCTTCTTGGCCATCTCATCTGATACCCCACCCCTGCCAGAACGAAGGAATATCTCTTCGACACGTTCTTTCGAACAACCCAAATCCAACTCCCTTTGTCCTTGCAAACCACTCCCTTCCCACCACCTCCCCCCCGGCTCCCTTTCTTCCATCCTAGGCAATAACGCTCCTGCACGGTTATCCACGTGGAAACAGCCATCGCTCGGTCGCTGTGCGTCTAAACCTCCTCATCGATCAAATGCTAATACGCGACTCTCCCGATTTCCCATGCCACGTGGAAGTACGCATCGTGAGATGGATCTCGACCCCCACGCATCCACAATTTAAGGGGCCCCCTACCTGATGATATGCGAGTCGCTCTACTGTGATACGCGCACGTTCTGTGTAGGATACTGAGCTGTTTGATGCCCCCTCCCCCGTCGATATGTAGCTTGCGCTGCCAACAACCATGATACGCTTCGGAAGCCCTGAGCTCCGAGCAACAGCAGCAGCCTTCTCTCTCGTCAAAAAAAAAAAACACTCGTCATAAAGTGTTCACCACGTTTCCTCTCGATCATCCGCTTCCTCCGTTCGACCTACGGCTTCAAAAGAGACCACGCGAAGTGAGACACAGCGAAAAACCGGAGGTCGAAACACGAGGGCGAAAAGAAAAGAAAAAACGCTCTCTCCATCATCCCCTCTTCCCCCTGCCTCTCCCTGCCATGACGCTCATCTCTAGGCCAATCGGCGGATCAACAGGAACACAACACAGTCGTCCCTGCATAACCATGCGCAATCGGGCTATCATCATTGGCGACGAACAATGCTTCCGCCTTTATGCGATTATTTAGGACAATATGCCAAGGGCGGTAGGACTGTCCCCATCGAACGCTACCAACCAGTTTACAGCAGGACCCCGGAAACCCAATATGCAACATTGCCTACGTTCTCTTCCAGCGGCCGGCTAGGTCGTCGTTCGCCAACAGTCGGACAAATTGAGCTTAGAACCAACCCTGAGAAAGAAGACCCACGGCGAACACAGCGCCTTTGTGTATGTACACCGTTCCTTCATTCTTACGTGTTTCAGCCTCCTCTGGCTGCTCTTCTTCCACGCGAGGGAGTGTTGCTATGCTGGCATCAAGAAGTGATCTACGGATGACTCGGACGACGAGGGGGCTCTTCGTCGGTGTGTGGTTACGAGTCGGGATGTGTTCATCACTCGACTCATGAGATGCCACATACGGTGCCAATGCATGCCTTACTGTATCTCTTACGCTCCTGCTGAATAGCTAAATCAGCTCCCAACTCGTCGGATTCGCCAGGGACGTTTGAGTATAGCAACGTGTCGGGCGTGCTGCCTTCCTCCAAGCCACGACCACGAAACCATCTCCGCTTCGTCCAGCTCTTCACCCCTGCATCTCATCAGCCTTCACCTCCCTACCCACCTCTTCAGGATGCTAATCCAACCTTGGAGCTGTGTCGATCGTTGCAAGGCCCGTGTGGCATTCATAATACCGCGACCAAAGATAAATGGCTAATAAAGCCTTTTTTTGATCATCACTCCATCGTCATGAGCCTCTCCACTGTCAGCCTCTCACTCCCCAGATGATCCCCGGGCACTACGGCCAGCCAACGCGTCACGTTTGTTCGATCCTATCAGAAGCTCCAGGACCATTCTCGATCACCTTAATTGAGAAGCCGCGCACGGTGAACTCAGTGCGCCTTTGTCTCCTAACTTCCACCTTCCCTGCAAGCGCCTTTGCTTCTCAGCCGTTTCAAGTCGTTCTATACATTCCTTTGTTCCACGTGGAGGTGAGAGAGAGAGACAGAGGCTGTGTTCTCTTGCATCTCTTCGTTCGACTCGTTTTAGTGTGCTTCGCTATGGCAGACGGTGGCAACTTCTCTTTTTTGACCTTCCAATTTTTTATCATTTTATTTCAATATTATTTTCGGCCTTCTTTAAAAACTGGTTGTAACCCCGATTCCTTACCGGAAGAGAGACATATAAGCCGTCGTTTGGTTCAGAATGGCGTTTGAGCTCGCTCTCATCACCTGCTGAACCAGGCCTGTAAGAAATATAGTCATCCGCCTTCAATAAGTCCCATTCAACGTTAGGAACCAACCGTCTAACCTCCATGTGTAATTGGGCAAGCGTTCAGTCCTCAGGCTCACCTTTACTCATTCAGTGGTTCCATTGCCACTTCGCGTTTCATAACCTGAGGGTGGTAAAAAAACCTTCTCAAACACCCTGTCCTTCAAAAACGCCTCGTTCGTCCGTAAGGAACTTACCGTTAAAGCCACCCACCCTCCATTCGTCTCCCTCACTCTGCAAACTTCATCCACTTTTCTCACTCTTTCATTATACGTCCGTTTACGCCACTACCCATCTTTCAACTTTTTTCAAGGCTATCGGGCGAAACATTTAAGAGCCTACGCGAAAGTGTCATGCCTAGGTCTTGGTTCTAGCCCCTTTCCTTTCTCTTGGATAGCCGCGGGAGGAACAATGAAATCGCCCCAAGTCTGTCATCGGGTGATCTATAAGTACGAACTGGCATAGCAACCGATCGCTCAAGCGTTCCTTGGCCAACGAACACCAAGCCACTCCCGATTCAGCGCTCTTCCTCAGCTCCCCTGTGAGGCCCCAGTTAGGACCGGCGATGAAGAACCCTAACCAGCCCATTGAATGCGGTCCACGAATGCCTAATCATCCGTAAATGTGTGTATGCAAGAAAAAGGGATCCTCCCCCCTCCCCCCGTTTTCATATCTGGTTCCGATCGTTCGTATGCCGTGAGGGTCGAGCTTATCGAGATGGGAATATGCGATAAAGGACGGTGGGGACCGACGGATACGTGAAGAGGTTTTCTCAATGCTAAAAAAAGTCCAGAGCTGCCCCAATCCAGCGAGTTTCAATATTGCATGATGGACCTTTTGCGCAGTGACGCGTCTCCATGTTAGGAAAATAGTTGGTTGGTTATCACACGCATTGTTTTGACGCTAGACGCTTGGCTATGGCTGTGGGCATGAAAAGGTCTAGCTTCAAAGGGAAGATCGGCATCCATCTCGATAGCATCGGCCCATCGTCCAGCGCAAATCTATGCCTCGCCGCCTCGACCGTGGCTGAACATCAAGATACCAGGTGGGACCGAGGGAAACAGAAGACCCCATCTCATGAGGTCGAGCCATTCATTCCACGTCTTCTCGATGACATCGGGCCCATCGGTTCGTGCCAATCTTCTTTTTTTGCCTGCTGACGTTGTCATGCCGAAGTGACAGCTTCCCATGAATCGATGCTGCTATATGCTCCCGTGAGACGAAACGCGATGAGTATCCCCCGATCACTCCTACGAAAATGGTTAGCAACACGAGGCAAGGCTCCTGGATCCTGAGTGTGTTTGCCGTTGAAGAACTGAGTTTACCGTACGGTACCTCTTCTTCTGGCGCTAAACCCGTAGAGGATATATCGATGGGCAAGGAGTAGATGGCCCGATTCAATTGAATCTTGAGGACCTCATCGGCGGAGCTAGATGCTATCGGGAGATGACGCTCCGCATGGATTGAGATGCGAGAGCTGAGAAGAGCTGGTGCGTCATTCTACTCTGGACTGAAAGCTCCTCCCGCCACTCAACCACCCCACGCGATGAAAAGGTTACGCAAGAGTCAGAAGACTTCCATGTAAAGAGAGCCCTGGAAACCCACTTGATTTATAGCCGACCAAACCAGCTGTCTTAATGCGGCTTAACAAATAGACAGGGGTACTTGAACGATCGGGTCATCCCGTCTGCCTCCTCGGCCCGATTACCCCTTATCAACCGATTTTTAAGCTCGCTCCTAGATAACTATCGGGCAGGTAATAATAACTCGACTCATGACCAATTGTCAGAAGGTTCTTGGATTGTGAGAAAATGGCCGAGCTCCTGATGACCGTGCGGCATTCAAGTCCGCGAGAGTCTGGTAGATGTTACTGCTTCGGGCAATTCAAAAACCTGTGTGAGGTATGCTTAAAACACCCGAAAGATAAGTCGCAATCCTGCTTTGCGAGGACGGTGTTCTGTCGCATGAAACGTGGCGTATCTTTTCGTTTTGCTGCCCATGGCCGTAGGAGCTTCAGGGATTGAGTTGCCACCGGTTTCTTGATCGAGTAATCATCCAGATTGAGCGGATTCGATCCAACCGATCATATCAAGATCACTCCTCGACCACGCGGAAGCAAGCTTAATGCAGTGAAATACTCGTATGTCCTCCAATCAAAATTGCAGCTCGACGCGTTGTCCAGGTTCAAAACGCTTCACTCCGTACTGGTCATTTTTGGAAACCAAAGCACTCTGGGCGATATGTATGTGTGTGTGTGTTGTTGACGGTGACAGTTGATGTGCGCGGCGGACTTACACATAGCGGAGAGGCATACCTTGATACGATCACGGGAATGAATTCAGGGAGGGCGACGACGGCAGCGGTCTCCCGAATGGCTCTGGCGCTATGCCACACCGAGAGATGAGACGCGTCTAGATTTATCACCAGTTGGCCATTTACAGGATCGCCTTGGTACCATCAACCTAGACCGATATTTCCCATTCTTCGAAAAGTCTTACATCAGCAGTGAGCTTTTCAAAGACGACCGTCGGCACCAGCTCGTGGCCTAAGCATTCTTTGTCCTCCGATCTAGAGGCAGCTATGAAGTGGCTCGAGAGCGTATCGTCGTTCTAAAGCATGTCGGTAGTGTCAGATTCAGGTCTAACGTAGAGAGAGAAGGTAGCACGGAGGTGCCGGGTCGGGTGAATACCCATCTGGTATTCCACTCCTTTCAGGTGCATTGTATGCGGCCGTTGAGAGATGACCCCATTGACCGTCTGGATGGTGCTGGAGCACTTCAGCCCGACAAATTGGAAGGGAGACTGGGCTCACTTCCGCCCAGCCGCCACCCGTGGACACGGTAATTCGCCACATCTGAGAAGTTTGGCTTGGGTCTGATCCAGGTACCGTCAAGGGCAGTGACCTTGACCGCGTGGTGTGGTGAACTTGTTGCTCAGAAAAGTGTCAATATACCGGTGATGCAGATTAAAACCATGAAATGTGTGGATCCTCTCCACGTCTTAGGGCCCCCTTCACCGTTTTAGCAATGTTCCGGGAAGCTGGGTCACGATCGGCTGCACAGCACCATCAGGGATGATAGAGAAGAGGAGCGAGTCGGAAACCGCCATTTGACGTTGATCTCGACTTTCAGAAGGGTATCGATCAGCTTCGAATTCAATCTCAAATACACCACATCGTAGCTTCGGAGTACAAAGGAGTGCGGCGCTGAAGTGCCATACGGTGTAAGCATGTTGGCAAGGCCGAGTTTTGAGGTTTCATGCGGCTAGTTCAATCCGCGTTCTGTAGTTGTTTGGACAGCATGGAATAACGTCCGGCGGGAACATGAAGCTCGTTTAAGAGTCGATCCTCTGTCAATATGACGGAGGCAATTGGCAGTCAGGTTAATGTTGTTGATCGAGGTGTACCGCAGCCATTGAAAGACTGAACGATGTCTGGCCAAAACACGCCTCAACATGATCGCCCATTCGTTTCGACCAAGTCCTCAATGAAAGGTTCGGTCATAATGGAAATCATAAAAGGTCTCAACATCAAGTTTACGTGGACAAGGGCGTGGCCATTTTCGGAGACGCTTGGTCAACAGCCCATCGCAAAGTTTCGGGAAACATGAGCAAAGATCACCGGGATCGCTCGCAGGTTCACTATTCATAGATTGAGCTTGGAAGTATCGTCGGTGGCTTGTCCTAGGAAGTTTGTCACTGCAAGCTAATGACCTGAAACATTGAACCTGACGAGTATCCGCGTGGCTCCAGCAATCTGTGAGCTAGTCATGGACAAGGTGCTACCGTCTGCTAGCTTTTGATGTATTCCTACCACCAGTGTCTCACCATATTCCGGTCCTGTATATGAGCCCTTCCACTGAGAACATTTGATCAACAACTCTCTTCCACTAACAATACTGACTTCTTATTTTATCGGAAACTTAGCCGGACGTCCATGGACCGAATGCGGAAGATAGCTTGGTCGCAACCATCCTACATGACGTTGTGGGGAGAGATACGTTCATTGACCAGTATCTACGCGTCTATATGTCTATTGGGGTCAAACGAAAGACTCGGGCTTATCGAGGCCATGGTTATAGCTGCGGACGTGGTGCATCAGGCTTTGACACGCTTCGCGCCGTCATCTACGCCGTTCATCGCTGCGTCCTCGTCCGGTGGCGCTGACCGCTTCCCATTGGCCTTCCCATGCCCATTGGTGTGGGCGTGCCCGTTGGCGGCTTTGTTCTTCTCGAACCATTCAAGCTTTCCCTTTGGATCGAGCTTAATGGTAGTCGAGTTTGAGGTCGCATCCCAGTTGGCGGGGCAACCTTCGCCGTGAATCTCCTATTGCCGCATCCACAGAATACATGTCAGCACTCTCAGATATAGGAAGACCCGTTGGACAGACTTACAACGTGCTGGAATGCCTTGATCAAGCGTATGGTCTCCTCGACGCTACGTCCGACCGGGAGGTCATTGATGGTGCTCTGACTATTGAGGTACGTTGGGTAAGGAATACTGGGAAAGAGAAAGAGGAGTTGGATGACATACCGAAGCTTTCCCGAAGGGTCGATGATAAACAGGCCACGCAGGGCAATACCTTCTTCCTCGAGCAGAACGCCGTAGTCCCGGGCAATCTTGTGGCTCCTATCCGCTAGGAGAGGGAGGTGGAGGTCAGGCCCAAGTCCGCCCTGGGATTGAGGTAATTGAGCCCATGCAAGATGGGAGTACTATACCGGAGAGTCAGCTCGGGGTTTTGATAAATGAGGATCAGATCCTTACCTCGGAATCGGTTGAACAGGCTGGAACGTCCGACTGGTTAGTAGCCCTCGCCCTGCACGACTATTCGGGAAGGAAAAGACACACCGAGGACACTCGCATTGATTTCAGCGAAGGCCGGCAAGGCCTTGTTGAATGCGAGGATCTCAGCTGCGAAAATCCAGCGAAGGAAGGACAGGGTCAGGCGACGGAATAGGAAGGTATTGTAAAAAGGCCGTGAAATACAACTTACTTGGACACCTGCATTGGCATATTGGGAGGAAAAGGATAGTGTTCAATCGAATGGCTGTGGATGAAAGATACATGCGTGTGGTATGCGCGGCTTACACGAATGTGAAGTCCCTGCAATTAAGCGCGTCAATATTGAACAAGAAAAGCGCGTCAAAAGAGTGAAACGTACATCGGGTAAAAGAATAGGACGAGCCTAAGTATAAAACGAGAGGTTAGATGATGACATCCTCGGGTGAGAGTGACAGATGATAATTTTTGAGAACGTGCCATTTGCCTTCAAAGTCCTTCAATGAGATATCCTTGAAAGAGCTTTTCTCCACCACAGTGCCCTATGAACGAAACAGAAAAGTTGATCTCAATAGATGGCTTTGATTCTCACAATCAATCTCATACAGAAAAAGAGGGAGCTGGGCGTTGGACCTAGGCGGAATTGGAATCGGTCAGCTCAATGACCGTTCTTACAAGGAATCTTTTTCTTACCAGGGCAGGCATTTTGGAGATTTAAAGGAGAGGTGTAGCGGAGAGATAAACAAGGACAGTGGTTATATAGTTAAGCTAAAGAGGGCACGGTTGGATAGGTAGTGGTCTGCAACAACTTTAATGAACGGACAAAGCGGCTGAACATCGGTGCGCCCCTAGTTTGCTTGTCTACCATCTCAATACTTGAATAGTGACAATGCTCCTCCGTTTGAATGAGGTTACCCGTCTACGGTTGCGATGCGCTGATCACGAACCGTCGGCGGAGTTTTAAAATCCGTGCCGATAATGTGGCTGTATTTGAGCGCATCAAGCTGAATCCGTTGCGTTCGAAGCCCCTCTTACCAAGCCATCTGGCTCCTGGAATAAACTTGGATAAAAAGCAGAGACGACAAACGAGAGCGTATATTAAGTGCAAGGGATCAAGAGAACAAGTCTAGAGGATCGGCCTCGCTGTCGGGGTTCAACTCAGCTTCTAGCGCTCGTGCGAACATGGATTTACGAGGTGGTGGGGGTCGAGATTTGGGTTTAGGCTTAATAGCTTTCCCCCGTGACGGCGGTGGTTTCTTCCTCGACTTGGCAGGCGCGGAATTGAGGGCGACCGCGGTGTCGGTAAAGTTCTTGTCATCGTCGGCTTTGGTGTCATTGTCCGCAACATTGACCTTACTGCGCTTCTTCGGTACACTTTTCTTCTGGGTTGGTTTTGGTTTCTCTGCATGGCGTGAACGGAGGTCTTCTGTTAGTGAAGTCTCTCTTATCTGTGGTCGAGATGGGAAATCACCTTGTGCAAACTCTTCCGCAGACTCTTCAGCCTCGACCGTGTTTTTCGCCATGGGTTTTCGTTTCGCGGGTGCTTTCTTCCGCCCTTTTGTAGTCGTTGGTCGGCCACGTCCTCGTTTGGGTTTAGGCGCGGGTCCATCGACTACCACGGTATCGTCATCGTTTAGAGTTTCCGCGCCAGCCTGTTTCTTCCGAATGGCCGCAGTCTTCTTCGCCACCTTTTTCTTAGGCTGCTTCTTAGGAGGTTCATCCAGTTCATCCACTTTGTCATCTTCCAAGTCCTCGCCATCCTGGCCTCCATCCGGAACACGAGCGCTTTCCTTCTCTTTCCCCTTCACTGAAGCAGCAGACTTCTTCGGCTGACCGACCATCTTGGGCTTTGGCTTCGGTTTCGGCTCGACTTCATCATCTTCCACATGCCCGTCATCATCCTCATTGACTACAGTTTTGGCCTTCTTTGGAACGTCGGGAGGCTTGGTAGTAGCGGTTTTCTTTCCAGAGTTCCTAGCAATCTGTTTCTTCGGGGGATCGTCGATAGTCTCCTTCGATTGATCTTCAGGCCCTTCAGGATTCGATTCAACTTGTTCCACCACTCTCTCTCTTCCTTCCACTGAGACTGTCGACTCCTCCTGGTAGGGAGCAACTACGCCAGTGGTCTTCTCCTTCTTGACTGCATTGAGCTCTTGCACACCATCACCTTCGCTGTCAAACATGGCCCAACGCTTTAGCGTCGGAGCGGCCTTGCTGCCACTGGCCGCCGAGGTATCCGTTTCTGCAGTGACCGGCTTCTTTGACTTAACGGTAGTCTTTGGGGGAGGTGCACATGCAGGAGATCGTGATCCTAGGGCTTTGGTAGACTTCGTGCGGGCCTTCTTGGCGGGCGAGGTGGGAAGACACACGTCTGCCTCGGCTTCTGATTCGGCAGCTTTCCGCTTTTGGGGTCGAGCGACTGGCTTTGGTGGTACGTCCTTCTGCGGCATACTAGAAGCAGGGGACTCCGCTATCGGTGAAAGACGCTGTCGTTTGGCAGGGGGTAGTTGCAGTGGCATGTTGTCAGAGTCGTCTGCTTCTGTTTCTGACGGGGTGCATTTTTTTGTGCTTGGCTTCTTCTTTCTACGGGCGGTGATCTTGGGGGCTGTTTTGAGCTTGGATGGTTGACCTAAATACATGGAGAAGATCCTTAGAATAAGGTCATTGGCTGAGAATGGACAGAAATAGTATCCTACCTTCGTCCTCCGATGGCTCTGGCATTATTCGCTTCTTCCCTGTAGGGGCAGATTGGCCTTTAGTTGAGGATTCTTCGGCCTTCCCTCCGCCATCTTCCGTCAACATTGATATTCTGCTCTTGAGAGTGGCTGTGGGTTTCGTGCGTAGAGGACTACTCGAAACCGTAGCTCTCTTTTGCGATGACATCTTGGTGATGGGCTCTGTAGCATTCGTAATGGGAGCCTCGACATCGGAGGCCCCGGTTTTGCGTGCGCGCAAGCTCTTGCGTCCAGCTGGAGTCTTGGTTTGAGGAGTTGGCTATGTAAGGAAGGCCCATCAACTTCCAGAGTATGTCACGCGTCTCGTCCTAATCGCACGCACCTTCTTAGGAGATCTCACCGGCCGCGCAGGCACTTCGCATTTAGGCAACGCGAGCAAGAGATCTATGAGTGGATTCTCAGCTGCTGGTCTGAAGATCCCACGTTGGCGAAACTTGGCTGCATTGTGCCACTTTGAGACTGATGCTGGTTCCTTGGCAGGCATGGAGCCTATTCCTCAGCGACGACAGAAGATAGCGTTGTACGTTGTGGATTTCGAACGCGTTCGGGATGTTTACCAGAGAGGTTTCGTTCTCGACTGAGTGGATGACCTCACGTGATCAGGGACCCGATCGGATCCGGCGACTCATCCATTAGTCCAACCACCTGTGACCTTCACCTTCTTCTCCTATCTAACCATCTCCCAATCGCTACATACATCAAACACAGCTCAAATGGTACGAGGACCTGGAAAGTACAAGCAGAAACGCGGTGGTGGGCGTAGTTTCTCTCGTAACCTACAACTAGATGAAAATGGTACCGCGGTGGCAGTACCAAAGGATAAGGGCTGGTCTGGTTCAGACGGCGATGACGACGACGACGATGATGATGAGGAAGAATCTGAGGAGGAAGAAAGTGAGGAGGAAGCTGCTACCGCTGGAGCAGCGGGAAGTAGTGCCGCCGCTCCTCCGACACTCCAATTGTCTCGCCCTCAGAGGAAAGCCGCCGCTGAGAAGAAGAAAGGGAAGGCAGAAACTAAACAGGACGGCGAGGATGAAGACGATCCGGACCTCGAGATCAATCCAAACCGCGCTGGAATCAAGAACTTGAGCCTGGCTGACGTCGGAGCCCCTCGAGAAATGTCGAGACGCGAGAAGTAAGCAGATTGCCATTGTCTTCGGACTCATCTCTTTGAAACCGTGAAATATTGATCTCTTGCTTGCTACAGGGAACAGAAAGAGAAGAAAGAGGCTCAAGACAGATATTGGAAGGCACGTCGATTATCAAGGATCTGTATTCTGCTATATCTAAGTAGCCCTCCCCCCCACACCGCATAGCTTCATCAAGCCGGAAAGACCGACCAAGCCAAGACCGACATGGCCCGACTGGCCAAGATTCGCAAGGAGAGAGAGGAGGCACAAGCGAAGCGAAAGGCTGAAACTGAAGGTATGCCCTCCCCCTTGTCTCTTTAAGATACGCCCGCGTACAGCAACCTTAAGACTCCTTATTTAGCGAAAGCAGCCGAGATTGAAGCGAAGAAGGCATCTTCCGGTCAGAAGAAATGAATGGCAGATGACCAGCCATGACCTACAAGCGACCTTTACTTTATGGTACCTTCGGCGTACATTTTGGATCTCAGTCACTAGAGCAGCATAGGCTTCTCATATTATGGCCATGCTTGATTGTAAGGCAATTTGAACGATGAAATCTTGGATGTAGACATGTATAGCTGCAATGAAAGGCCCAACTGTTCATCATATCCACCCCCATGAGTTTGGCGATATAGATGTGGGAGAGAGTTCGTATGTCTCTGAAGGATAAACGGCACCGCCATCCGTCCTCCATTAAATGCTGACAAAGAATGCTGACTGCAGCGTGTGTTGTCCAATGCGATGGCTTCCGGCAATGCTGGTGTCCGACTCTCAGTCATCCGCCACCGGTATGACCACCAAATGTTCCAGCTACTTGCGCCTTGATCGCTCCTGTTTTGAGCCTTACGGCAACAACGCCATGGTGACGAAGATGGCATACGCTTCTTTGCCACTGATTTGACATGGGAGTCCTGTATAGGAACGAGGAGATGCCGTGTCAGGTCTTTTTGTATCAAACGCGGCTGTCGCAACGTGCCATGCACTCGAATAATCAGCATGTAGCAGTTTGTGTGACATAGCCGTATCGTTCGGGCATACAGCATACTGGACGGTAGCCGGGTACTAAGACTTCGAATTCCCCCTGGTTGTAGTCTTACAACCTCGACTACGAAGTCGTCCCATTATCAACCATCCCCCTAACCACTCAAACCCAATCTCTTCCTCGTTACTAGACCTCTGATACTCTCGTTCCATACGATATGGATGGCACAGCTCCGCCTGCGGAGGCGAGTCCCCACTGAGCTACATAGCGCCCCGAAAGCATGCTCACCTCTACATTATGTTGGTCCCAACTGAAGCTAGAACCCGTGGTCACTGAGGTACAGGGGATACCTGAACCTGGAGATTCCAACAAAGATGCCAGCTCGATAGTCGCCTCTCCTAAGCAGGTGAGTTTCAACGAGGGCTCAACGACTATGGTATCTACTCATTTGTGTGTTTGGCGCTTGATTTTATCTTCGGATCAGCTTTTCCAGACTGCCCTTCATGCGGCCAAAGTGGCGCGGCGCCGTTGTAAAACGTCTAACGACCTGTCGGCCCTCGGCGATTGTATCACTCAGTGTAAAGCAGCACTGGAGCACTGCCCGATCGCCGATCCCCGGCGTTGGTATGCTTCGAAAACACTCGGCACTGCCCTACGAAAGCAGTTCAAATTGGAGGGAAAGCTCGTCGATCTTGAAGAAAGCATTGGAAACCACCGAGAGAAACTCTCGATCTGTCCGATTGGTCATAAAGGTCACGAATCAGCTCTCAAACATCTTGGTCAGGCACTCAATCCGCGCTTCAAACAGACTGGGAACCCTGCCGACCTCGATGACAGCATAGTGTACCAGGAAGAAAGGCTCTCTATCTGTCCGATCGGTCACTCGGGTCGCTCATCTGCTCTAAACAACCTTGGCGATGCACTCTATACACGATTCAAGCAGAATGGGAACTACGTCGACCTCGATGACAGCATACGTTACCACGAAGAACAGCTCTCCATCTGTCCCATCGGTCACTCAGATCGCCCATCTGCTCTCACTAACCTTGGGAGGGCGCTCCATAGAAGATTCAAGCAGACTAAGAACTCTACCGACCTCGAAGACAGCATACGGTACCACAAAGAAAAACTCTCGATCTGTCTGACAGGTCACTCGGGTCGTTCGACTGCTCTCAACAACCTTGGGGACGCCCTTTATACAGGGTTCAAGCAAACAGAGAAACACGCCTACCTCGATGACGGCATACGATACCAGAAAGGGAATCTCGCCATCTGTTCGATCGGTCACTCAGGTCGCCCGGCTGCTCTCACCAACCTCGGCCGCGCCCTCCTTGCACGGTTCAAGCAGACTAAGGACTCCGACGACCTCAATGATAGTATACGATTCCAGGAAGAAAAACTTTCCATATGTCCTGTAGGCCACTTGGGTCGCTCTTCCGCCCTGAGAAACCTCAGCGAAGCATTACAAGCACGGTTCGAGCAGAGTGAAGACAGAGTAGATTTTAAGGAGTCCATATCGTACTTCGAAGCCGCGGCCGCCCTTAGTGTATCCTCACTTTCCGACCGTCTTGAAGCATCCAAGGCCTGGATCTCCCTGGCCCGCAAGTACGACACCTCGTCACTGACAGAAGCCTACTCAAATTCTTTGTACCTCCTCAACCGCTCAGTCCTTCTTGCATCCAGCATCCATGGCCGCCACGTACGCTTGACATCTATCGGTCACCGGGCGAGAGACATTGCGGTCGATGCTGCTTCGCATGCCATCAAGACACAGCGGCTCCAAAGTGCGGTCGAGATATTGGAGCAAGGGAGGGGCCTGATGTTCAATCAGGCTGGAAACTACCTCACACCTTTGGATAATCTCGGAGTAGTGAACAAGGAGCTCGCAGATGGATTTCGGGAGCTTAACGCCGCAATGGAGCAGTCCACTTTCTCTGACGAATCTGAAGATGAGCGGTTGGCTAATGGGGAAGATAAAATCGCAAAGTAATGCACTTATCCGGCTTCTGGGAACGGTACCATCCTCCTATCAGAAAGCAATTCATTAGCTATCAGAGATTATCAAACGCTTGGAATGACACAGTCGAGGAGATCCGCCAACAAGAAGGCTTTGGATCCTTCCTTCGAGCCACTCCGTTTGTCACCCTGCAGAAGTCCGCGATTGCGGGTCCGATTATCATTGTCAACATCAGTCAGTATCGTTCGGACGCCATCATCGCACAGGATACCGGGGAGCCACTCCTCGTTCCTCTTCCTGACGCGACACCACTCGCAGTCAGAGCCCTGGCGAAAACGCTCCTTGATACCACAACAACTCGTCCCCCGGAAGCTGAAAGCGACCGCATCTTGAGAGGTCTTTTGCGGGAGATCTGGAGAATCATTACCGAGCCCATCGTCTTTCAGCTGGAGAATACCTTGAAGCTCCGCCGAGGATCGCGCATCTTCTGGGTTTTAACTTCTGTATCCTCCTCGCTCCCGATACATGCGTCCGGGCCGTACATACAGGGCGAGCTCAGTCGTCCCGATCGCTTCGTATCGTCTTACGTCCCCACAATTTCCGGCCTGCTCCGCGCTCAAAAAGGCTACCAACGGCACCAAGATCCATTGGGTCCCCGATGGTTGGTTGTGGCGCAGCCGGAGGCAGAGGGAGAAGCGAAACTCCCACACGTTCATCAAGAAATTGACGTCATACGCCAAATGGGAACGCAGGTAAACATTGTCGAGGGTAAGGGAGGCTGTATTGGGAGGCCTGAAGGACACGGTTTGGGTTCATTTTGCATGTCATGGTCATCAGAACCTTACCGATCCGTTCCAATCTCGCTTCTCCCTCCTGAATCGTGACGCACCGCTCACCGTCCTCGAAATCCTTAAGAACGGTCTCCCTCACGCCGAACTCGCCGTCCTGTCCGCATGCCATTCGGCTGCAGGTGATAGGTCAGCTCCTGATGAATCGATCCACCTCACAGCGGGGCTCATGTTCGCTGGATTCCGGGGTGTTGTGGGGACAATGTGGGGAACGGCGGATGTCGACGGCCCGGCCCTCGCGGAAGAGTTTTACGAGTGCATGTTCAGGGGACCGGATAGGGTAGAGTGTCGGGATGCGGCGACGGCGCTATCAAGGGCTGTCCGACAACTGAGACGGCGCAAGGTTCCATTTGATAGATGGATCACCTTTGTACATTATGGAATATAAGGTGCCTTCAACAATGAAGGAATAGACTGAAAGCAGCGGCCTTACATCGCTTGACCGAGAACGCGTGATTATCCACCAATCCAAGAATGAGATAGTTTTGACCCGACCCGAGTATCAACCGCTTCCTGATTCTTCATCACGATCACGGGTTAAAACCAAGTTGATGTCCAAAAGATTTGAAGATGGTGGGCTAACCTGATACAAATGCAAATGAGTTTTGAGTTCGTTACCCGAATAGCTAGAATATCATAGTCTCACAGGAGAGCTCGACCGCATTCAACATACAACATCCAGGTCATCCAATTAGACGTCGACAATTCAGACCTTGCCTCGCATTACAAGCGACAGATGTGACTAACCTAACCTACCAAGCCGAGACGCTCACAGACCAGGATCTAGTACAGACGATCATTCCAAACGCGGTGTGTGCAGACTCGAGATAAAGCCGGCATCAAACAGTTCATCTCACTGGCTCAAGCTGCGACCGATCATATCGAACCACCACTTCCCGATCGTCTCAAAGCATGTGACAATTGGATCGTTCTAGCCCGTAAGTACGACACTTCATCACTTGCAGGCGCTTACTCCACTTCTCTGGGCCTCCTCAACCGCCTGATCCTTCTCGCATCAGATGTCCATGACCGCCGCGCTCGGCTAACATCCACCCGTTTCAGTCGGAGAGAGGTCGCAGTAGAGGCTGTTTCGCATGCCATCGAGACGCACCGGCTTCAAAGGGGCGTCAAGACTTTGGAACGGGGGCAAGGTCTGATGTTTAACCAGCTTGGAAATTACCGCACACCTTTGGGCCATCTCGCAGCGATCACCAAGGAGCTCACTGACCGATTCTGAGGCTTCAGCGCCGCCATGGAGCAATCCATGCTTTCCGATGAAGCAGCAGAGAAGCAGCAGGTAGCTAACGAGGAAGATACTATCGCAAGGTGATGCAACAACCCAGCTTCCATGCAAGGTGGCCATCCGCTTATCACAGGGGCATTCAACCAGCTACCAAAAACTGTCAAGCGATTGGGATCGCACGGTTGAAGAGATCCGTAGACAAGAAGGTTTCGCATCCTTCCACAAAGTCACTCCCTTTGCCAGCCTACAGAAAGCTGCGATCGCAGGGCCGATTATCATCATCAAAATCAGTCAATATCGCTCAGACGCCACCATCGTCCTGAAAACCGGGGAGCCACTCCCCGTTCCTCTTCTTGACGCGACACTACTCGCGTTCAGAGCCCTGACTAAAACTCTGGTCGATGCTGCAACAACTCGTCTCCCGGAAGCCGAAAACAATCGAAGACTAGGAGGTCTCTTGCGGGAGATCTGGAGAATCATCACCGAGTCCATGGTCTTTCAGCTGGAGAATACCTTGAAGCTCCGCCGAGGGTCGCGCATTTTCTGGGTTCCAACCTCTGTATCCCCCTCGCTCCCCATACACGCCTCAGGACCGTACATCCAGGGAGAGCTCAGTCTCCTAGATCACTACATGTCGTCTTACACTCCAACAAATTTCCGGCTTGCTTCATGCTCAAAGGGATTACCGGCGAGGGAACGACCCTCCAGGTCCACGATAGTTGGTTGTGGCGCAGCCTGAGGCAGAAGGAGAAGCGGAACTCCCACACGTCCGCCTAGAAGTCGGTGCGATCCGCCAGATAGGAACGCAGACAGTCATTATCGAGCGGGATGCCTGCACACGGGATGCAGTACTGGAGGGCATGAAGGACACGTCCTGGGTTCATTTCGCGTGCCACGACCATCAGATCCCTGCAGATCCATTCGAATCTCACTTCTCACTCCTGAATCGCGCTATGCTGCTCACCGTCCTCAACATTCTCAAGAACGGTCTCCCCCACACCTAACCCGCCGTCCTGTCCGCCTGCCGTTCGGCTGCGGGTAACTAGTCAACCCCAGATGAATCAATTCATCAAGGGCTGTCCGTCAACTGAGGCGGAACAAGGTTCCATTTGACAGATGGATCAACTTTGTGCATTATGGAATATTGGGTGTATCTAAACACGAATGAACATCCCGAAACATAGCGTCTTGCTTGGCTTGGAAGAGCACGCATGACCTCTACCGGTGCGAGGATCAAGTAGTTTGACCCAACCCATGTATCCGCAACTACATCAGCATCCGTCACGTCCGAAGGATTTGAAGGCTCATTCTGAAATGATGATGCGTTAAAGACACAAATGAGTGTGACATCCTCACCTGAACGGTCAGAGTATCACAAAGATCGTTGCTGGAGACCACTTTGATTACATTTCAAGGCCACGATGAAGTTGTACGTTGGTAGTCGACATGTTATGTGGGACGCAACATGGGTGTGACTGATCTGGCTACGCCAAGACAAACAATCTCGCTTCTACACACATCGGTCCTCTGGTTGTAAAGCGAGCACATGTGCCCTTCTGAGCACTCTGAGGGACGTTTATACTCGTGGGTGTGGACCGGCGACCGTCATCACATCTTCTCTGACGATACTTGGAAGTAGGCCCTCACTCGGGCTTAGCTCTCTTCATTTACTCCCTGAGTCACTGTTTTGCTAACTGGAGCTGTAGTACAAGTTTACGTCATCTCCGGTGGAAGGCTTTCCAGTCTCAATACATAGATTGGCATCAACGCCACCTTCATCTCTGATGATCATACCTTATGAAGCCGAAAAGGAAGAAGAAAAGATAAGGGCCCAGTCATCTATGCGTGCCTCGTTGCTCTCGGAATGTCACCTTATGATCTCTTTGTCTACAACACCCTCTCGCGAACCACATACGAGGAGGATCCGTGAGGTGGGTTCAGTTGTCGATTTGACTTGCCAGTACCGATTGATTCAGTGTGGTTGAAGATGACGGGGAGGACTCTTTCGATTACGTGAAGAGCTGGACCCTCGTCAGAGCTATCATATGGACCTAACGGCCTCATTCATGGCATGCGCTTATCCGCAGGTTGCATCTACTCAGATATTACAGCGAGATCATTATATGAAAATAACCAGCTGCCCCCCTCCTACCCTAGTTTATTATAATTTCCGTCAATGATTTAAAGCAATCTTCCCTCAGAGGCAATCAGGTTAGAGCTCGAATGGTGAGGGGGGGGCATAAAGATTTTGTCATGCGAAGAGCCTGATGCTCAGAAGCCTTGTTCCATTACAACCGAAAGAGATAAATTATCAATCTAGAGTCGAAAGGTGTTGGGAAGGAAACGAGAACGCATGAAAACTGGTGGGATTGGTCGTCCGATCAAGGAAGAGTGGTAGATCGTGGACTGGACGATCTGTGAGATCCAAACATTCAGTGTTTGTGCTGCGTCATTGGCGTTCGTTCCCTTTCTCCCCTCGCTCTCCAACTTTCCTTACATCCTCTAGAGGTATCACACGTTTAATCCTTATCGTCGTAGATAGCATGGCAACACAGACAAGCCTTGAAGAGCAGCATAGAACCCGAAAAACATGCTTATATCTGCATTTACAATCCTCCGGCCCAAGTTGCCAGTCGGACGAACCAACAATACGGCCAGCGAAGCACACGTCCAACTGGAATCTGGAGGTTCCAACCAAGATAACAGCTCTTTGCATGCCTCTTCCGCGGAGGTAGGTTTCAATAGGCGCTTAAAGTCTACCGGATCTACTAAGCCATGCATGTATGCGGTGTCTCGTATTCTAGTCGAATGCATCCTTTTACCAGGCACTCAGTGCGGCCGAAGAGGCTTGGGACCTGTACGAAAACTCCAATGACTTCTCAGCGCTCTCCGATTGCGTCACTCACTCAAAAGTAGCCTTGGAACACGGTCCGAAGGACGATCCGGAACGCCACATCATTCTAGACCGACTTGGCCTTGCCTTACACAGGCGGTTCAAGCGCATGGACAAGCTCTTCGATCTCGAAGAGAGCATCGAATATCACAAAGCCGGACTCTCCATGTGCCCGGTTGGCCACCAAGGTCGCGAGTATGCTCTCAACAACCTCGGTCTCGCACTGTGTACACGGTTCAGTCAAACTGGGAACCCCGCCGACGTTGATAATAGCATACAGTATCATGAAGAACACCTCTCCATCTGTCCGATCGAGCACCCAAATCGTTCATATGCTCTCAGCAGCCTTGGAAGTGTACTCTATATGCGATTCACGCTGACTGGGAACACCACCGACCTCGAGGACAGTATACGGTATCAGGAAGAAAAACTCTCCATCTGTCCCACTGGGCACTCCGGTCGCTCGTCTGCTCTCACCAACCTCAGCCAATCACTCCTTATGCGGTTCGGGCGGACTGGGAACTTCGCCGACCTCGACAACAGTATACAGTACCTGGAAGAAAGTCTCTCCATCTCTCCGATCGGTCATGAACATCGCCTGCCTGCTCTCACTAACCTCGGGGCCGCACTCTACACACGGTTCGAGCAGACTAGGAACTCCGCCGACCTTGATGACAGCATACGGTACCAGGAAGAACTGCTCTCCATCTATCCGATCGGTCACTCGGGTCGTTCATATGCTCTCAACAACCTCAGCATCGCGCTCCTTATGCGGATTGAGCGGACCAGGAGCTCTGCAGACCTCGACGCCAGCATATGCTACCTTGAAGAACAGCTTTCCATCTGCCCAACCGGTCATGAAGGTCGTTTGCCTGCTCTCAATGATCTCGGTAGTGCACTCTATATACGGTTCGAGCAGACTAGGAACCTCGCCGACCTTGAGAAAAGCATACAGCACCAAGTAGAAAAACTCTCCCATTGCCCGACCGGGCACTCGGGTCGCCCGCATGCTCTCACCAACCTCGGCCAGGCACTCCTTATGCGATTCAAGGATACGGAGGACTTCGCTGATCTCGATAACAGTATAAGATGCCAGGAAGAAAGTCTCTCCATCTGCCCGATCGGTCATTCAGTCCGCTTTCCTGCTCTCGGCAACCTTAGCCAGGCACTACAGACCCGTTTTGAACGGACTCGAGACGAAGCTGACATTGAGAAGTCCATATCATGTATCAAAGCTGCGGCCAATTATAGCGTCTCTCCGCTCTCCGGCCGACTTATGGCGTCCACCGACTGGATCTCCGTGGCCCGGAAGTACGACACGTCGTCACTTGCCGAAGCGTACTCAACTTCTCTCTACCTCCTCAATCGTTTGGTCCTTCTTGCATCTAACATCCATGACCGTCATACTCGGTTAACGTCCACTACTACCACTAGCGTCGGCGGGGGGGAGATTGCAGTAGAGGCCGCTTCACATGCCATTGAGACAGGTCACCTCCAAAGCGCGGTCGAGGTATTGGAGCAAGGGAGAGGGCTGATGTTCAATCAGCTTGGGAACTACAGAACACCATTGGACGATCTCGAAGCGAAAAACAAGGAGCTCGCAGATCGATTCCGGGAGCTTAGCGCCGCAATGAAGAAATCCACTCTGTCTCATGGGGCAGGACAGAAGCGTATAGTTGAAGGAGAAGATCAGATCGTCAGGTAATCTACTTCGTAGCTTCATTCGAAATGCTATTCGCTTATAATAGAATACCCATCAGTTATCAGAGACTTTCCAACGCCTGGGATCGCACCGTTGAGGAGATCCGTCAAGAGGAAGGCTTCTCATCCTTCCTGCGAGCCATTCCCTTCGCCACCCTGCAGAGGGCGGCAATTGCAGGACCGGTCATCATCGTCAAAATCAGCCGATACCGCTCGGACGCCATCATCGTTCAGGCAACTGGGGAGCCGCTCCTTATCCCTCTTCCTCGTGCAACTCCGTCAGCCGTAGCAGCCCTGGCGGCGATTCTGGTCGAAACCACAAGAAATCGTCCAGAGGCAGCTGAATGCGACCGCATCCTTGAAGACCTCTTACGGGAGATCTGGAGGATTGTCGTCGATCCCGTCGTGTCCCAGCTGACGGATGTCCTCGAGCTTAAGAAGGGATCACGCATCTGTTGGGTTCCAACATCCACATTGTGGTCGCTCCCGTTGCACGCCGCTGGTTCATATCTGCCGGGCGAACAGAACCTTCCAGACCTCTTCGTTTCTTCCTACGCGCCAACAATGTCCACTTTGCTCCGCGCTCACACTGGTTACGAGCCCAACAAGAATCCGTCAGGTCCGCGATGGCTGGTCGTGGCGCAACCTGAAGCAGAAGGAGAACCGGAACTCCCCTATGCCACGCTTGATGTGGATGTCATCCGTCATATAGGGACTCACGCTACCGTTGTAGAAGGTGAGGGCTGCACCAGAGACGCGGTACTGGATGGTTTGAAGGACACGGCTTGGGTTCACTTTGCGTGCCATGGCACGCAGAATTTAACCGATCCGTTCCAGTCTCACTTCTCCCTTCTAACACGCGACGCACCGCTCACCGTCCTCGAAATTCTGAAAAACGGTCTGCCCCACGCCGAACTCGCCGTCCTCTCCGCCTGTTATTCGGCCACGGGTGACCAGTCGAACCCCGATGAATCAATCCACCTCGCTGGGGGACTCATGTTCGCTGGATTCCGGAGTGTTGTTGGTACGATGTGGAGTATGGATGACGAGGATGGGCCGAAGATCGCCAAGAGTTTCTACAAGTATATGTTCAGGAAGGGGCCGGAAGCGGTGGACTGTCGGGACGCAGCGACGGCGCTATCCAGGGCCGTGAAGCAGTTGAGGGTGAGGGGGGT
>WSTV01000317.1:8571-35087 GCA_019632285.1 Tulasnella sp. 332 | reverse complement strand
CTGAGGACGTAGGAAGTGAGGAAGGATCCAGCGGCCCATCCAACATATCCTAGGTATACATCGCTAAAAACAGAACGCAGAGACCAAGTTAGAAGAATTCTAAGAGCAAGATGTGCAGTTTGATCGTACGAGTTCGCCTTAATGTATCTGTTCTGGCTGCAGAGATCGGTGACGCACGACGCGACGTTTCCACCGCCAGTCTCGGTCAAGAAGGCTTGACGACCGACAGATCGGAGGTAGGTTGCGAAAGGCGTAAAGGTAGAGGAAACATTCTGCGACGCAAACCCACAGCATGATAAGTATAAGGGCCTTGTCGAGTTTTACAAGTGACAGCTCACATCGGTGGCACACTCGGCGTTGGTCCCGGAGTTATCCGAGTCGAGATACTTGTGCACGTCAAAGATGAGGTTGGTGGTGGACCCATCCAAATTCTTCACGGTGCTAAGGGCAGCTGCAGATCCGTTGCTGACATATACTTGAGCGGACGTGTAGTTATTCCCAGGGAGGAGAATGATCTGGCTGGTGGCGCCCGCCGAACGAATCGCAGTCACGGCGGCCTGGACGGTGACAGCCCAAGCGTTGATATCGGGGACATCGTGAGGCTCGTTCATGATACCGAAGATGATCTTCGACTGCGAGGCGTACTTGGTCGCGATCTGAGACCAGAGATTGGCGAATTGGGCATTAGTAACTGCACCGTTGCTCTGCCCAATGATGTTCCCGTTCCACCGAGCTATAGGAACCATTTACGTGAGCGCGAAAGAATCATGAAACCAAGTGAGATATCGCACCGTAATTGTGGATGTCGATGATACACCATGAGCCAGTAGCGAGACAGGATTGAACGAGAGAATCATATTGGCTCAGTACCGATGAGCTGAGGCTTCCACCGAGACTCGGCTGAATGTACTGCCAGCCAATAGGAAGACGGAATGTGTTCATGCCCTATATGTTGGAAGGTGTTTAAATCAATGTCGATCGGCGATGGATTTATAATGATTGGCTTCACGTACGTTAGAAACGAAGTGTTGCATTTGCGAAGCTCCAGCGGTGGGAGGGTCCATGTCCACGCTGTTGCATGTGCCAGAAGTATCACACCCGAAATCGAAACCGGCGATGTTCACGCCGGTATGCGAGAGCGTACCAGTGGGAGTGCTAGCAGTAGATGTTGAAGTCCCGGAGGCTGATGTCGTGGGCTTCGTTGTCGTCGAGGTTGTGGTGGCCGTGCCAGGAAGGCTGTTCATATCGGAAATTTGAGCCTTTTATTTTGAAAGCTCCTACATCCGTTTCGAATAACACACCATTGCGAGTAGTAAGGGTTTGAATATGTGCAGACTCCGCTCGAGCATGTTGTAGCGCCGGTCCAACCAATTCCACCACCTTGGCAAATTAACGAAGAGGAATGATCATTTATAATCGATGCATTCAGTATCATAAGAGTACTCACATTGACCATAAAGACCAGACTGTGCCGAAACCACTGTCGCAGTCCATGCGAGAGCGACGGCGGAAGTGATGGCGTATCTCATTTTAGAATAAGGATGTCGGTCGAGATCTATTGAGGCGATGAACGGGTCGAGCAGGAGAATGGAAATGGCCTGATTTATTTCTGTTTTGCGACATTTCGGTACGTTTTTTATAGGCCAAAGCTTAAACGTCAAACGTCGTCAAGTTGCCGACGTAGTCGCGGTGGCCTGAAAATGACATGTTCACGGGAACGGACAGTGATGCCAAGAGAAGAATCAGCGACAGGTTGTTCCCGATAGTTACTGACCCTACATACAGGCGGAGTTCGAGGACGCCGATGTGTCTCCTGGCAGCATTGATGACGCATCTGACATCTTCTGCTGTACTAGGAAGACCACAGCATCATACTGGATTATACTGGCTCATCCATAAATTTTTTCCCTATTCGTCTGATCGAAGCCTGGCCTAATCAAGGTTTCAGACTGTTCTTGTGAGACTTGAGTGCGAGACCAGCAGAGTACACAAGAAAGGAAGGTCCAAAGTCCATAGATCCAAAAGTATATCCGATCTATCCAAAAGGCGTAGGTTTAGGCTACTTCTATCCTTAAGCGCTCCTGGAGGTTTACAGACCTGTCAGTGCTCTTCGCGGGTGGGGCGAGTATTGAAGGTCGTCGTAATTTCGGCCAATGAACAATAATAATGAGATATCCGGTATATCCGAGTTCCTCACCCTTTGAGCTTACAACGCTTCCTGCCACCCTCTGTAGCTCTACCTTCTCGGCTGTCTCGAACCTCATATGCGGTTGATGATGGTAGATGGATTGTGCCGATAAGATATCCGGTCTAAGGCATGGATCATCGAAGAGGAAGAACTGAGAGTGATAGGTTGAATTTGCCAAAACCTGTCAAAGAAACACGGCCTCTCTTCGGACATATTGAATAATGTAACTCTACGAAAGGTTGTCTTTTCTGCTTGGCACTAGAAGGGGGTGGCATTGCAGTCACTGGAAATCCGAGAGCGATGTGTAGTAAGACAACCGGAGGTCCGGATATTGGTCTATAAATAGCCATTGCTGTCTCCCCTTCCATTTCTCCATTTCATCGATGAGTCAGTGTCATTCACATGGTAAAAGGCACTTGAGTTTTTTGAGTGGACCATAGTGACAGGTGTAGCAGTAAATGTTTCATTACAAAGACTACTACAGAGCACTCTGGTACATGCAAGACGAGACTAGGAGCTGGTCGGTGTTGCCGTTCGGTGTCTCACTGAGGACGTAGGAAGTGAGGAAAGATCCAGCAGCCCACCCAAGGTATCCAAGGAACACGTCGCTGAATAAGGATGGTATGTGAAGTTAGTTGTGGAAGATACACAGAGTGATATCTTTCCTCGCACCTGTTGGCCTTAATGAACCTGTTCTGGGTGCACATGTCGGTGACGCAAGATGCGACATTGCCGCCACCAGTCTCGGTCAAGAAGGCTTGACGACCGACAGATCGGAGATAGGTTGCGAAAGGCGTAAAGGTAGAGGAAACATTCTGTGAGATCAGGATATGTCAATGCATTGGTCTCTTTTCACGGCCCGTGATAACCCACGTCGGTAGCACACTCAGCGTTGGTCCCGGAGTTATCAGAGTCCAAATACTTGTGCACATCAAAGATGAGATTCGTGGTGGATCCATCCAAGTTCTTCACAGTGCCGAGAGCAGCAGCAGATCCGTTGCTAACGTATACTTGAGCGGATGTGTAGTTATTTCCAGGAAGGAGAATGATCTGGCTGGTGGCGCCCGCGGAACGGATCGCCGTCACGACAGCCTGGACGGTAACAGCCCATGCGTTGATGTCAGGGACATCGTGAGGCTCGTTCATGACACCGAAGATAATCTTCGACTGCGAGGCATACTTGGTCGCGAGCTGCGTCCAGAGGTTGACGAGGTTACCGTTCGTGACAGCACCGTTACTCTGGCCGACGATGTTGCCATTCCAGCGAGCTGTGGTGTCAGATGATCAGAAAGGAATAAGGATTGGTCATATATGAGATCGATTCACCGTAGTTGTGGATATCAATGATGCACCAGGAGCCAGTCGCGAGACAGGACTGGACGAGAGAGTCATATTGGCTCAGAACGCTGGAAGACAGAGTCCCATTCAGGGTGGGCTGTATGTACTGCCAGCCGAGGGGAAGACGGAATGTGTTCATGCCCTACATGTCCGTAAGATGGTATTGTCAGTTTCGATCCGGTTCAATGGTTGCCGAGGGAAGATAGAGCGTACATTAGAGACGAAGTGTTGCATTTGTGAAGCTCCGGCGGTGGGGGGGTCCATATCTGCGCTGTTGCATGTACCAGTGGTATCGCATCCGAAATCGAACCCTGCAATATTCACACCGGTATGCGAGAGCGTTCCAGTAGGAGTGCTAGCGGTGGATGTAGAAGTCCCTGAGGTTGAGGTCGTGGACTTAGTAGTAGTCGTCGTCGAGGTTGTGGTGGCCGTGCCGGGAAGACTGCTCGCGTCGAAAACGTCAGTAGTGCTTCCTAGATCACTGCTTTTATTTTGTCATAACTTACCATTGCGAGTAATATGGGTTGGAATACGTACAGACTCCTGAAGAGCAAGTCGTCGGTCCTGTATAACCTATTCCGCCACCTTTGGTTGGTTGATCAAACAAATGCCATCAGCACCGATTGGTTTATTCAGCGGTCAAGTTCAATACGCACATTGACCGTAAAGGCTAGCCTGTGCGGAAACCACTGTCGCAGTCCATGCGAGAGCAGCGACGGAAGTGATTGTGTATCTCATTTTGTAAAGAGGAGGATGATGGAGACCGAGCACGGGATGGAAACTAGACCGATTGAAGACAGGTAAAATGAACCGCTTCCAGTGTTTTTATACCCGAGTATTGCGTGTATAGAAAGACTGTCTCCGACGAAATGGCGCAGATCCTGAAGAAGAAGTCGCGAAAGAAGAAAACGCTGGACAACAATCAACCGTTTCCTCAGCCCACTAACTTGCGTGCTATTTTTAGAATACTGACCTATTGGCCTCCTTGGTGCATTCTATATTTAGGATTCGGTGGCGGTAAGTCATCGGTACGGCGAGGGATTTAGCTTGACAGAGAAGCTGTCACTCGGTCGGCGACGAGGTATCCTTCTACGAGCTCGGCCAGGTCGGCTCGCATGATCTCTTGGTCCTTGCAGGTCCCAGGCTCACCCTCATCGGCGTCTATAACAAAATGCAGTCCATCGCCATGGGTGCATTCGGCCGGATTTACGCTCATACTGGCTCAGATAATCCCTCTCTTGAGGCGTTTGCGAGGATCGCCCTCAAATCAAGACGCCAAGAGAGAAGAGAGCTTTCACACAGTCGAGTTAATATCGGGTATCGAACAACAGCTGTCATCGCCGGATAAGGGTTGTCAGGTATAGCCGATGTGTCTGATTAGCCAATTAGCAGTTCGAAAGTTCCAGCGAGCCGTTTTACGTCTGTTCTAAAGCATCGGTGGCAACGTCTTAAAGACGGCTAGAAACAATGCATATCTTCCAGCGCGATTAGTAAGAGGCTCCGGTATTGTATATCAATATCAGACTGGAATGCTCTTAGCAGAAAGAGACCCTCGTATAATGTTTGGCTGGGTTACATCGAATCATTGCCTGAGAGCAATTTTGCTGCAAGGATAATTCGTTTCCAGTTTCCACCAGCATACAGGCCACGGATCTTGAGAATCGGAGTGGGGAGTGAATGTACCGCCTTTGGTGGAGAAATTTCGGGTTTGAGTGGATAATTCCATAGCTCAACGACAGCATAGCGTTATTGCGGTGAAGAATACCGGTATTGCCGTGCACAGATTTGTTCTTGCTGTCGAGGTTCTTGTAACACTTCAGTCGCAAGAATTCGCCAAACCGGTCGTGCGGTTTGTTGTATAAAGACACACGGATCGAGCGGAACTATATGGTGAAGAAGATCAGACTGCGGAGCTCGACATATGATACACCTGATGGAAGATATATCAGGCGCGTTACCTTCGCTTAATCACGGGACAAGAGCTAGCTCACCTAGATCGGTTCACGTTTTGTTTCCGTGCTTCCACCCAGTGACGGCTATTGCGCCCGGCCGCTTCGATGTCCGCCACCCTTCGCCTTCCAGCGCGTTCTGAACTGCAGGACCAATGACGCCCACTTTGCCTTTCGAGTGGTTGCCCCTACCTGTGATCAGTGTGAGCGGTTGGGGCGGCGGTCCGTCTACAAGAAGTCAGAGGTTCAGTTAGCGTGGTGGACGCCAAAACGGGAGTATTCAGCGTACCTGAGCGGGAGGAATTCCACCACTTATTCACAGCTTCCTGCGAGAGCGTAACGGCTTCGTTGACAGTCAAACCATGCAGGTCAACAGTGTTACGAGTAATGTTGGATCTGTAAAGAAACTGTCAGCTTCTTCGTTGGTACATCAGGAATGTCCAGTTTTTCCCCATACTTCTGCCTATTGTCAACCATCATTCTCGCGGCCTTCATAGCCCATAGTTTACTTCTGCGCTCATGTTCTCGAGACTGCAAAGTGTAAGTGTAAGCGAGATCGCAGATGACAACAGATTGGAGAAATTCAATAGAGCTCACATCTTCCGCGTACACCAAAGCTACGTCGCCGCCTTTCGCTCCCGCCCAGTTCTTCTTCCAATATCTCGATGCATCCCTCAACGACTCGTCCCTTCTCATCCGGTAATACTCGGACCAGTAGCGACATTGACTCTCCGATACCTGCTCATCCAGTTCCGGCTCCCCTGAAGCCCGTCCAGACTTGGCGCGCCAACCAGCAGGCATGTTCTTGTATGCTGGAATAAACTCACCCAAGGGGTCCATTTCTATCACCTTCTTGGGACGCGGCCGGGCTGCTACTTTGGTCCAGGCATTATGTTCGGATGGGGGTCGACACGGCGACAGAGACGCCGTTGGTGGGGCGTTTATGAGGGCTGAGTACGCCCCGCGGTTCGGAGTTGGACTCGTTGGTGAGACGACATGTGTAGTCGTGCTGACTACAGGAGAGTGGCTTACGGCAGGCCCCATGTTGTCCAAGTCTTGCAAGAGCCAAACAAGCTCCAGTGCAGTGTCCACGTCACCTCCAACGGCTCGAATACACATCTCTGCATCAGCATCCAAGAATCCGCTTTCATCGTACAGTATGTCCTTGAGGAGCAGTGAGCAAGCTGCAATGTCATCGGTGGTTGTTGATTGACTTTGTAGACGCTCCAACTCTTGGCGAAGTGCTTGTACTGGTGAACTATTCGTTGGGTCATGGAACAGTGAGAGGAAATGTGACGCCGGCAAAGGGGGTAGAAGCTCGGACAGCCGGGATGCCAAGGAACTAAGGTGGGTCCAAGGATCAGGGTGTGCTGTGGACGGCCCAGCACGAGAGGTGTCGATTTGGGTGGGTACCTGGCACTGTTGCCGTTGCTGAGCATTGCCAAGACCAGTCCGAGTGCCAATAGCGCCCTTGTCCCTCTCTTTCTTCATCTCTTTCTTTCCTTTCTTCTTAGACGCTATCGTTGACCAATCTCGATGTCGCGACTTCTCCGCCTGTATAGCTTCAACTTCATCCAAACCCCTCTCCTCAAGCTCGTCGATAAATTGCTGACTGAGTATGTGTTGAACAATCGCCTCCATATCAACTTCATTTTCTGCTCCTGCATGCTTCTCCTGCTCGGTAGCGAAAGCGGCTTGAAGTGACGCTGGGGGATGGTCTGGGAAAGCAGTCATCAAGAACGTTAGCGGACTTTCGCTGCTCGCCCCACTCGCGGATGATCTCCATGATGCGTCGGTAGTTTCTGTCTCGTCGTGCGCGGTCGAGATGTCATCGGAAAGCAATGGGGATGGAGCTTCCTCATCCGTCGCAAATTGCAAGGCCGCGTAATCTGACTTTGCCTGCAATGTAAGCATCTCGAAGGTTTCCAAGAGGCCTTCAATGACGTCAGGTTTCCTATTTCCATCTGATTCGGAGAGAAGCGCTGCAATCAAGGCAGTGTCGATCAAAGGGTAT
This sequence comes from Tulasnella sp. 332, assembly GCA_019632285.1. Classification (NCBI taxonomy): domain Eukaryota; kingdom Fungi; phylum Basidiomycota; class Agaricomycetes; order Cantharellales; family Tulasnellaceae; genus Tulasnella; species Tulasnella sp. 332. Next base: position 27,598 of record WSTV01000317.1, on the reverse strand, counting down.
ACTGCCTATTCATTGCATCGTGGGCGACTTGAGCGGTGGTAGCGATTTATCTTGGGGACCTCGATACGCACATGCAGCTGGCTAGATAATGCCTCATTGCTTAGGTCCAGAGCCTCTCTTGGGCTTTCTATCATGTTATAAGGGCCGCCTTTGCGCTGGTGGACTAGGCAGATTGGTAGATGAAGGCGAGGCGTTGGTTGTGTCTTGGACTGAGACTTTACCGTGCCTTACCAGATAGTTGATAAGTCGCCATGGTAGACAACATCAAACCAGGTCGATCATCTGAAGAGAGAAACGGCCAACACTCTATGGAAAGGAGAATCAAGGAGATCGCTTTATCTTTCAGATTAGATCTATTTCCTATTGTGTTTCGGCAGTAGCCGCATTACTCAACTTCGTTGCGCTATGAAATCTAATGGAATGAAGTGCCTCATCTGCAGAGCATGCTTGTCAAGATATTCTGCTGCACCTTCACAGCGTATGTTTTAGGAGCGCGAGCCCGTCGTAGAGACCCATCCAACATGTTCAGTCGTCGCAGAAGCAACAAGGTGCCGTCTCGCTCATAGATCTCGATCCGCTTTGCTTCAGTATGTGATCTCCAATTCCAGAAACGCTTCAAGGTCCCCTTCATCGATCTTGCGATGAAAGAATCCTGCCGAGCAAAGAGAACGCAGTGGAATGATATCATCTCTAATTATCCGTTACATCCGTGACCACACTCTTGAGCGTCACTGGTCTCTCAACCATCACCCCTGCCATGAAGGAGAAACCAAACGATATTAATATGTTGTCGATAAAGCCTTTGCGACCGGCATCCGCAGCGTCAGATACGACCGCTAGATATATTCCCACCAGCCTGTCCTGGACTCGATTGCTGCTATGCCTCGCTTCTATCTTCCTAACTTGGTTGTCCTTGCTCTACACAAAGATTGGTCGTACTGGTGCTGGCGAACTTGAGATGAAAACAAACGGCCCATATGATTCGGAATATCCGTCGCTCGGCATCAACATCACCTACATCTACAACAACAAAGCCGCAGGTCCTGGCGCCGCGTTTGATCCACACTCGCACGGGGCTTACCCGACAGAATACCTTCCAGTAGAATCCTTTAAATGGGACAGAATCAAGGTGAGACTGATTCTCTCCTCTCCTTTTGGTCAATTCAGTCGTTTCAACTGCCAGCCATCAGTTCAACCTCCCCGGAAACTGGTCCGCGAATACTGACGACAACGTGATAGCACAATCGCAACGCATTGAGCTCGAAGGTGGATCTATGCTCTCGCGGGAGTTCCATGTGCTTTATGCTGGTGACTGGATCGACGGTGAGCACAAGACCTAAATTTAAATAGCGCTCTCTACGATCAATGGCTGAAAGCGGTGTTGCTCACAGGCGAGAGCGGAAACACATTCACATTCCACTTCAATGATGGCAGTACACAAAAAGTTGAACTCAGCGCCAAAAACTGGTGAATTGGCGATGTCGACATGCATGATGCTGCACGTCAAAAGCTGAACGATGTTTCCTCATTTCACCAGGTGGACTCTTCACTGGCTAAACCAAGGTGTCATTAAGGCGTTGGTATCATCCCTATAAGCTCCCTCCCCACCACAAGATCTAATTGATTCTCTGACAGACCATACCACCTAGAGGCTTCTGGAATAAACCATAACGTCACGCAGATATACCACTGGTCAACGGCGATCCGATCGGACTCCCCATTAAGTTCCATCACCCTCCCCAAGTCGACTTGGCCTAATCATCTTCACGTCTTCGCACTATCCGTGGTGCCGTGCATTCTTCAAGCTCGGTCTCTCATGTCTGTTCGTCGAGCCGTGTTCACGACTCAATGGGAGATCATTAAAGGGTTTAAAGCGTACGCTGTCGAAGTTACAGTGGTCAACCCACTGCCATCTGCAGTGGCTTCCGACCGTGATACATGGCATCAAGGATTAGGCATCGTAGGGGTCGTCGGGAGCAACATTCGGACCGTTAGACATGGAACTCTATATCGGATCATTCCATCGGACGAGATTCGGGTGAAGGTCTGGGTGGTTCCGACATACAAAACGCCTGCCTTCGGTATAGATGGAAGCTTCGAGGTTGTACTTCATGACGAAGACGGCGCGCTGGTTGAGACGCATGGCCGAACAGTGTTCGAGTACTCGGGAGCTTTTGCAGCTAGTTCCTCTGAACGCACAACACCTGAATGGGTAAGCCGCAACATGGTCTTGCCGAAGATGAGACTGACGTCGTTGTTTGGCAGTGGGAAGACGCCAAATTCGGGATCTTGTAGGTCACAATATGTGATTTAATGAGAAGGTTAGCTGACGGGCATTGAGATTGAAGCATCCATTGGGGGATCTATTCTGTCCCTGGGTGGGCACCTGGAGAGCTTGGATGGTATGGAGAATGGTACAAGTGAGCTATGTCAATCCATACCATGTCCTTGGCCTCCGAAATCTTTATTGATACACTCCCATTGTCTTAGCTGGTGGCTCCACAAATGGCCTCAGCCGTGGAATGGATATTGGAAGCATCACCTCGACACCTATGGATCAGGTGTCGTTTACGACGACTTCATAGCGAACTTTACCGGTTCCGACTTCAACGCTAGCGCTTGGGTCAATCTCTTCGCGGATGCTGGAGCCAAGTACTTTGTCCTCAGTAAGTTGGAGCAGCCGCACGTTGCCTTGCCTTCTCTCTTGATCCACGAATGCTGTTTTTACAGCCACGAAGCACCACGACGGGTTTGCACTCTTTGATACCAAAGGGACGACGCATCGGAGTTCCTACCATTTAGGGCCGAGGCGTGATTTCCTCCGGGAGCTATTCGAAGCTGCCAAGGCTGAGACTCCTCAACTCAAGCGTGGGACCTATATAACAATGCCCGAGTGGTGTGTCTGCGTTCCTTTCGTCTAAACAACCTTCTGACCCCGTGCTCGTACTCACGAACCCGGCACAGGTTCAACCCGGATGCTGGAAGAGGCGGATATGGTTTTGGCGACTTCCCTGGAACGCTCGCTCATAACGCTTACAACGATACGATGCTCGAGCTGTACACGGGCCGCTTACGGAACAAGGATTACTTGCGCGATATCCAGCTGGCGCATATGAAGATGCTTGCGTATGACTATGAGACGGAGATTATCGTACGTGTTGAGGGAACTCTTCACTTCTCACTCGCTTACTTATAGATTCTAAATTCTGTCTCCGTCAGTGGTGCGATATCGGCGGCCCGAACCTGACAAAGGAGTTCGCGCAAGACTGGTACCCGTTTGCCGAGTCCCAAGGCCGTCAAGTCGTCATGAATAATCGTGCGTTTTTGCCGCCATACATATCCCTCTTCAATGATCAGCTTTCAACTAGGACTGTCCCCCCCCCTCTTTTTTTTTTGCAAACTGTTGCGTGCAGGCTGTGGAGATCTACCCCAATTTGATACGCCAGAGTTGGAACTGTTTTCGTCAATCCAAAGCACCAAGTGGGAGACTTCAGAGAGCATCGATCCCTATTCTTATGGGTACAATCGTGCTACCACCAATGATCAATATAAGAACGCGACGACGATCCTGCATAGACTCATTGGTAAGCTCTTTGCTTAGACTGAACCTTGCTCAGCTGATATCAACCTCAATATACTATAGATATTGTATCTAAAAATGGGAACTACCTACTCAATGTCGGCCCCAGTGGCACAGGCCTCATTATCCCACCGATGATAAGTCGTCTACTCGAGGTTGGCAGGTGGCTTGAACACTCTGGATCATGCATCTACGGAACAGTAAGCCAGAAGAGCGTTGCCATACATCTGACACCAAATATCACTTGAGGTTGATCAGGTTTAATATGATTTCTCCAGAAATACTTCTTCCTCGGCGCCGAATACGGCACCTTACGTTTCACGCAGACGGCCGAGACATTCTGCATCATATCCCTTTCACGGCCTGAGAATAGGACGCTCGAGGTGGACACGCTCGTGCCAGTGACGAACGGAGACAAAATCTCTCTCCTTGGAGGAGGCGCCGCGGGCCTTGATCTACCCTTCCGGTATCAGGGAAAGAAGCTCATAATCGATGCACCAGAGGAAGCTTTCAAGGAAGTACAACATGCTTGGGTGTTCCGTGTTGCATACAATGTAAAGCATCCATCCTGAATCTAATCAATCTCCGAGAAAAAATCTGCCGGATTGGTGGTCACAGTTCACAACCCGATTCGCGTTGCCCAAACGCTCATTCACACCAACCAATCATCGGCGTTCTTCCCGCACCGAACCTGCTTCCAGTTGCGTTTGTGCCTGTTAAAGACACTCTAAAGCTCTGACCTGTCGCCACAGAACTTATCCGCAGGCGTAGTTGCTTGCTATAGAGCCCAAAGTTTAACCTCGTCTATAAAGCGACTGACGACTGGTGCCGTTCTGCCCATACTACTGCTTGGTGCAGCACGTCCGCGGCACACTGATCCATCATGCGTTGCAGCTTCGACCCAATGAAAACCCCGACGATATACGAGAGGTTACCACTGAAGGACAGAACGCAATCAAGGGAACACGTAATTAATCGCCCATCGTAACCGGGATCTGGGCTGTTTCGCGAAACTCATTATAGTAGTTTTCTAGATGCTTCCGTCGTGACCATCATCAAGAACCTCCTGCACCTTCTCACTCCTCATCAGAACCAAATCTCGAACTCAAGCGATCTTCCGATTCCGGGTGTCCCACTGAGAGACCACCTCTTCCTGAGATCTATTCGGAGAGGTGCTGACACCTTGAGCATGAGCTTAGCACTGGTAACCAGGATTTGAACGCCACCTACTGAGGCCGAATTCTGGGCTTGAGGGCTGTCCCTGATAGTAATCATGAGTGAGCACCAAGTTTAGGGTGAGAAGTCCGTCGATCCCTGGAAGATGATATTGATATTGCCGGTGGAGCTTGCCACAAATACGGCAGTTGCTGGAGTTGGTAGGGACATTCTCTTGTTAGTATGGCTCGCATGGGGATCATTCGGTTCATCTCACGCCTCTACATACTCCCACCTTTCGCTTGCCTTTCCATAAAAAGCACCATCAAATTTATATTAAGGTGGAGAATTTAGCCATCTTTTCAGAGAGTATCCGAAGTTTAGATGATTCCGATGCACTCGGCGCGGTGAGGAAAGGCCAGGACCAAGCGTAGCTCCCATGTCAAACAAGCATTCTCGATCAAGACTTATTCATTCAGCTGCTCCAAAAACAGGAACGGGCAAGATTTAGCGCTATGAGACTTTGCGAAAAAGGAGATGATCCTGCGCATAAGATGATTGAGTACTCGGCGTCTCCGAGCTCCTCTTACGAGACGGACTCATGGCTCAACTATTTCCTCCCTCACATATGTTTCACCCAATTCAGATGCTCCAGCGATGGGAAAGGGCAAGTTTTAGTGCTATGAGACTTTGCGAGAGGAGACGGCTCTGCTCACAATCACAAGACGATCGATCGGTTAGCGTCTCCGAGCTCATCTTACGAGACAGACATAGCGGCTCAGTGATTTCCTCCATCATATATGTTGTGCCCGACCCAGATGCTCCAGCAATGGAAGAGATAAAATTGAGTGTTATGATACTCTGAGGAAGGAGATGATCCTGCTCACAAGACGATCGAACGCTCAGCGTTTCTGAGCTCATCTCAGCGGATGGAGACAGTAGCTTAGCGATTTCCTTCATCACATTTGTCGCGCACGATTCAGCTGCTCCATCGATTGGAAGGGGCAAGATTTAGTGTTATGAGACCTTGAGAGAGGGGAAGGCTCTACTCACAATCACAAGACGATCGATCGGTTAACGTCTCCGAGCTCCTCTTACGAGACGGACATAACGGCTTGGTGATTTCCTCTATTACACATGTTATGCCCGATTCAGTTGCTCCAGAGATAGGAAGAGACGAGATTTAGTACCATGAGACTTTGCGAAAGAGATGATCCTTGCTCACATGATGATTGAGCGCTTGGCGTTTCCGAACTCCTCTCTGGAGAGCCACACAGTGGCTCCATGATCTCCTCCGCTATACCGGTCGTACCGGAGAGGATGATATGCACCTCCGCCGCAAAGCCGGACCAGAACCTTTCGCGGCGAGAGTATTCCGCTTCGGCTGCCCCGCTTGCTGGCAGGAATCGCGTGTGACCATGGCTCCGCTCACCCTTGATCTCTGCGTGAGGTGCTAGTAGCGATGCCACATATTCCACTTTGGTGAGACCTCCGGAGTTTGTATTGTTGGTGGGGATTGGCGATGTACCGAAGTCGAGGATGCAGAGCCGAGAGGGGGGAGAACGCGTTGAGATTCCCGGAATCATGTCGGTATCCGACGTATTCAGATATAGACTGAGTTCTTGTAACACGCAGAAGCTTTGGACAAAGGTCCCTACGCTTCGCAGTGGCTGACCTGTTACCAAACCTACGTCGCTAGCTGGATCCCCGCATAGCCCGAGATGTTGTAACTCTGGCCAAGCGCTGGCCATGTTCGCGATGTCTTCATCGTTGAAAGCTATCGCCAGGTCTGAGCGTATGCGAAACTCTTGTAGCGCAGTGCATAGGAGTAGAGGGAGAATGAGGCTGAAGGGTATGGCGTGTGAGGGGTCACGGCCGACGGTTTCGGAGTAGATACAGAGGCGGAGTTTGGTCAGGTTAGGCTGCGTGGTCGAGATGCTGGAGCATAACTGGCGGAGGTGAGAATGTTCTAGGAAATCTCGGCTGATAATCGTGAGATCGTCCAACCGTGGTTGGTGTGGTCTAGACATGACGTTGGCAGCATGGGCAAGTGGTGCCATCAACTTGAAGGTCTTCAGCGCCATGAAAGCTCCCTCTTTCCAGTCAAATTCCATTCCAAACGCGAGAGGGACCTGGTAGTCTACGAAGGTCCACGAACCGTACTCTTCCAAGGAAGGAAGCGCTGCAAGTGCCGCGACGACTTGCCGAGACGCGGTGTAGTGCGGAAGGCAGACTTCAATCAAACGCCTTTGATTGGCAAGGGTGTCCGACAGCGACTCTAAGAAGGCTTGGTCATGCGTCGACATCGCGATTTGGAGCGCGGTTAAGAGGATCCTTCGAGGTGCAAGGGCCTTCAGGACCTCGGCGCAGGCACCCTCCAATGCCCCCCAGCAACCGATTTGAAGAGTGGTGAGTGTTGGAACGAGGAATACAAGAAGGTGCATGAGGGCTTCCTCGCCGACAACTATCCAGTTGACTCTATTGAGCTTGGGGAACAGGGAGGCATTGGAGGTCGGATGGCGGAGAAACATATTCGCCACGACACGGTCTGAAGGGCGGGCTTCGTGGCCACGGTAGACGTCTGTTTCGTCGTAGTCGATGGAGTGAATATAGCTCGCGTATCGACCGAAGCGCTCCCTATTGGCGTCGGACACTTCGGTCTCGAATTCCTAGAAAGAGCAATCACCAGATATCAATACGAATTCGCGTCAATGCACGCCAGCCACCTCATTGCGGAGGTCACTCACCCACATGCCATGTTTATACACCAGGCTGGATAAGAGATCCAAGAGCGGATAAAAGCTTTTCATATCCCTCCATAGCCAGGGTAACGAGAGATCACTCCAATACTGGCATGTCTGGGCTGCTGCCGCTTGGGCTGAGGGCGTGGCTTGCAACAATATGCTGTCCAGTACTTCGGGAATACTGAGCGCTTATGAGATTGGTGTGACTCTTTCAGCCGAGTAATGTAGCGGCTGTGGCTGTGGAATGTCAGATCACTTACCCGATTCCATATTTCGACTAGTGGAGTAGTGAAAGGATCCAGGATCAAGATCGGCTGATAGCGGTCATTGGAGTAGCTTGGGAGCTCACTTCCCACACCCTGAGCACACGGATCGCGCCAAAAGCGAACAATGGCGATAAAACTTTGGCTACATATACATAATCATGCTTATGGAGAAAGATTATAATGAGAGCCCAGGATGATCAACTTGATACGAGTCGAAAAACAAAACTTCTTTGTTCGTGGCTTGCTTCTCACATCGATGTTGGCAGGCTGGTGATGTCAACTACAACTCACCGCGATCCGGTCCTTGACTTGGATCTTCATCTGACAACGTTAACCTCACGACAAGGCTCTCTGTCTGAATTCGAGAGGTCGCGGCTATCAGAGCCCTAGAGTTCAATTTTGACGACACTAGTTCAACACTCAACACCCATTCTCCTTCCAATGACAACCTCTGAACTACTTAACTCTCTGGTCGAGCTCCTACAGAGCAGCCCTCCGGCTTTTGTATTCGTTCACAACCCATCAGATGCGGTACCAGCACCTGATGTGCATATCTTCCAATCCAGTCTCTCAGCAAACTCCACATTCAGGTCCATCTCGATCGACGCGGTCGAATGCTATGCCTCTCGAATGTTATATACCACCATCATCAATCAGCTCGCGTCGCATATTCCAGAGTACAATTCCAAAGGCTATGCGGAATGTTTTTCTGGGACAGACAGAGGACCGAAATGGGATTCGAGTTGGGATGGGTTCCTGGAAGCGTTTCGAGACATTTACGACAGGATGTACGTAGAACACGATGGCCAAGAGAAAATGGTGGGGAGAAGCCAGAATATTGCTCTTGTGATCAAGCAGGCCAAAAGGCTGAAACAGAATCTTCCAGAGCTCTTCGCTCCTCTGGTTCGGTTTCGCGAACTGGTGAGTCTCCTCTTCGCCATTCCTCACGCACCCAACAGTGACTCGATTTTGATTGAATTTAATTTCTAATTCGCAAGGCTGGGCTTCCAGTGACAGTCATTCTCGTATCGTCCGCGCCTTGGGAGGAACTCTCACCGGCGTTCTACACCTCACCCTGCCCCGATCCATACGTCGTTCGACTCCTGGCTCAGACCAAAGAGGATTTTATTCAAAAGCTCTCTGAAGGGTTTCGTCCACCTACCAAACACCGGGACATCATCACGCCGCTCTTCACGACGTTCTTGGGTATCCTCTTCGACTCGTGCATGACGTATACAAACCAACCCTCTGAGATCGCCTTTATGGCTCATGCGATGTGGCCCGTCTTCATTGGGCCGGTCTTGGAAGATATAAGGGCAAAGAAACGGAAGTCGTCCCATGTGAACTCTGAGGGAAACATGATGATGGAGGAGGTCGTCCCAGAGACGGATGCCGAGAACGATGCTAGTACGTTAGCGCCGACACCACCTTTGGGCTCACAGGCAGGGTCTCCATCGCTTGCTGCTCCCGAGGAGTATACTCTCCCGCCATCTGCCACTCCCATCCTCATCCGTCACTTCCTTCGCACCTTCCCACAGGCATTTGCCGCACTGCATGACCGGACCATCTCCCCAGCTCGGCTCCTTCAACTCCAAGCGTCATCGTTCCGACCTTCTCTCACGCCTCAGGCAGCTCCAACAGCAGTCGCGAAGACGAACATTCATCTGCAGGATCAACTTAAGCCGAAGCAGGAAGCAGGATCACAACAATACCCACGTCGTACGAAGCTTATGCTCGTCGCGGGATACATCGCCAGCTTCAACCCTCCCAGAACGGATCTTCGGATGTTTGGGAGGATGCCAGATGGGCTGTCGAGGAAGAAGCGGAAGGGAGGTGGATGGAAGAGCAAGGGACCAGGGAGAAAGACGACAGCTGCCAAGGTGCGATATCTGGCCGATCCTTCATTCGATGTACGCAAGTTGATCCGTACGCGTTGGAAAGGTCCCGCAAGTGTTGTTGGGGCCCAACAACTTTACTCTAGAACGATTTCTGGCGCTTTACGGTGCTCTCATCGTCGAGCATGGGGATGGGGCTGATACCGACTCGCACAGCTTCTTCGACTCGGAATCGAGGAGGCCAGGAGAAGTCGAAGTCGAAGTTCACCGCGCTGGTATACTAATGATGGTCAGCTTGGAGTCTTTATTTTTTCACCCTCATGAGTGGCCTTGACCGTGAAACGGACTCTCGGCCGACTTTTGCTTCTTATGATAGGTATCCGAGCTGATTCAACTCCGCCTCTTTCATCGCATCGGCAGTGCTTCAGACGTCAAGATCGATAACAGCATGATGCTCAAGTGCAACGTAAACCCGGAGACGGCGGAGAAGTTCGCAAAGGAGATGGGGTTCAACCTGCACGAGCTCTTGTGGGATCCTGCGGTATGAATAAAAATCTCTTGTAATCGCAGGTGGCGCTTGTCTCGCTGTTCGCTACTCTTGCGCTTCTCTAAGCTAGGTGTATTCTCAGATTTAAGGCGACATTACTTTCCACCGCGCCGACATGCAGATTTGTTTTACAGTAAGGCATAAGTGATTGTGCAATCTACTTGACTCTCACGAATCTGGAGACCGAATATGAGACGCATGATGCTCCACTCTTTTAGAGCCATGCTCGACCATTATAAGGCGCGGTAGTAGCCAAGAAGCGAGCAAGAGACGGCATGGCGGTATTGAAAAGGGATTTTTGATAACAATAGAGCCAAGTTTGTTACAATTTATATCCAGACATTATCCTCTTTTTCTTCAACCACCAGAAGATGTCGGGCCCGAAGTGGAGCCACATTAGCCACTGGCTTGGCGACAAGATAATTGATTCGGATAAATGAACTGCTGAGGATTGAACAATTGCGCCGACGATCAGAGTGAGTGGTCGGTCACATGTGTTCGATATGCTGCGTGAAGAGCTTCTCATAAACCTTGATCAGCACGAAGAGAAGGTTTAGTATGTTGTTGGTGTACATAAATAGTAGAACTCACCACAATCAATTGACAGCCGCAACCAGCAATAAACCCAGGGTTCTCCCCTGAAGCTTCTCCAAGGATTCCCGAATCTGTCGTCTTCTCTTTCATTCCAGCTCTTGGCACTAAGTACTTCCGATAAGTATCCTTCGTACAGATCAAGAGGAAGGGCAACGGTCCGTCCTGTTCTACTCAAACATCAGGGGGCGATTATTTGCTCCTTGTTGTAACCCAGAACTACCGACCGAAGAGACGTCATAAGCCTCAGGGCCGGAGATCTACTCCCTCTTGAACTTCCATCTCCAGGAAGGGACGGTTGCGAGACTACAACCGAGATGGACCATCCGTCCTCTTCTGACGACTGCAAAGACGATTCGGTAAAGAATAGCGCGGCTTACTGGAAGGCAATCTATTCTTCAAGGCGAAACTAGACGGGCCGTCTGCGCCATGGCACCCTCCCACGAAGTCGCACTTTAAACCAACATTAAACAAGAAGTGTCTGTGTGTGGGGGGGGTGTGATCATTGCTGCCGTCTTGATTCATGGTATCTGCGGCAGGAACCCTGACATGTACTCACCGCAAAGACGTCGTGTACATCACAATGCCGCCATATTTGTCCAGTAGGAAGCACGGTAATCTGACAGGATAGGACTAAAAAAGGACTCATAATGTAATTCAATGCCCTCTCCAATCAGGCTATCGTCCTCTGCTAGACATCGCTACCTCCACATTAAGACTGCAGTGGCCGGAAGACCAAACATCCAAAGAACGAATCCTTGCTAGAGAACGAATCAAGACGTCTCTGAGAAGGCGCGAAAATTTTGAATTTTCCCTTAGTTTTGATACAACGACTCAAACTGGCCTCTCCTGCCTCAGCTGTTGTGCTCTCTAACAGCCCTTCCGAGTAGCATCTAAATCCATTTCAAATCCTCACACTTATCCGATTCGTTCACGGTTTGTTGGGCAGCCTCTCGCCAAGACCGTGAAGATGTAATCATGATCCCCGATTGGAAGTCAGGTTCTGCTTGCATTGTAAGCGATTATGCTCAACGTGTGCAAAGTGCGGTGTTATTGCCGCTTTCTCCGCTACACCGGTCGCTGCGCCCACCACGTCTTATCCCTCACTCATTTACAACCACCGCTTTGACATCTCAAATGCTTTACTCCCTTTCAATCTACGCTTTACCTCTTCTCACCTTGCTACGTGAGTATGCTGGATGTAGTTAATATGGTCACAGCCGCCCATGTATTCTAATCTCAACTGGCCGCGGCCCCTATTCAGTTATTGTCTACCACAGACATCGAGTGATCTCTTACCTTCCGGCGCGTATTGCCGAACGTCTACCAGAAAGAATTCGGCGAACGGAGTATGCCCTCCTGTCGACATTTGAGGGACAGCGGGAGGCCGGGCTAACCTCCTCTGCATTTGATATCGAGGCGAACATGACTGCTGGGGACTCGAGGAGTGGTCTGGACGAAGTCGGCGCCGCAGAGGTTAGGGCGATCATGCAGAGTCACCGAGTGAAGTGAGCAGCATTCTGAATTCAGCGCAGAAGTAAGGACAAGACACCCGTCTGACTATCTGCGCACCTCTATTCTTCCCTTTTCAAGCTTTGACCAGGCGCGCCTTATACGGCATAACCAGATCCTTGCTAGAAATGGTATCGATCCGTCAGGTGTGTACCCAACTTCTGCGTCGTATATCCTCGAAATTTAGCTGAAGCATTCGGGTGTGTTGTTAGGCATGCCGTTGGACTCGAAAGCTGTAACCAGACTTTGAGGGGGAGACTTATTCCGGCGCCTATCCTCAACCCCTGACTGGTGCTAGCCGGATACCCAGATTCGAGCGTTCGCCCTCGTCATCATTCGCATGTAGCTTTTTTCGCATCTTCCTTGTGGTGAGACGGTTTCAGTTCCACTGCTATTATCCATGTCTCGTCTATGGTATGGTATTTCTTCCTAACCACTCCTCCAGCCCTTTGAGGCGTCTCCACGCTCTCTATTCAGATCTTTTGTTACCCCAAAACCCTGTTTGATATGGTATTCCTATCATATTTGAGTGCGCTCGTGCACTTATTGACCTGTCCCAGCTTCGCGTCGTACTAGATACATAGGTTGGAGGCTAACTGGTATCTCGTCATCCTAAGGATACATAATGGAGACTACTCCACGTCATCGCGGAGTGATCATGTCGTCCCACTTCCCCTTCCTTTGAGAGTCGCACAACGCAGCGCCTCCAAGTAGCTTGCGAACAGCGGTACTTGAGACATACGACAGCGGTCAGATCGCCACAAGCCCAAGACCATTTCACTAGATCAGCTCACAGAGATACGGGTTATGCGAATCACCCGAATCTTGATCACCCACTTGATCGCAACTCCAATAATGGCCAGGAAGTGCAAGCATCCTGAACTGATCCGACCGTGTAGAAAGGACGTGTCGCACACAACGCCTGTTACAACCAGCCACGCGTTAAATGTGGATATCGCGAGCTTAAAGTCACATCAACATACCTTAGGGTGTTTGCTGCTGTCGACGTGATAATCCAAGCGTAATCCGGATGCTGCGATATGAGCAAGTCACAGATCTCCTTGACCGTAGCTCGGTCACCCTGGGCCCCATGTTGGATCGCCCATGTAATCACATCAACACCTCGCGCTGTGAAATCCATGAACGGTGTGGGTGGGTCTGGTTCCTTGTGATGGGAAGGTAGAGCTGCAGGGGCTTCCTGATGGGAAGGTGGAACCGCTGGGGCTTCCTGATACCGTCGTAGATATAGGTTCGCAGGCTTGCGTTGATATCTCACAAGTTTCTTCCGCCGATTGGAGTCGATACCCATGGCATCACACCATTGGTCAGAGAAACCGTGGGTTGCGAGATTGATGTCATTGTATTCTCGAGACGGAAGACGATCGACGAACTCATCACAGATGGTGCACGAGTTCTCCAACAGTGACAAGCCAGCACTGTCGCTGGGTCGTAGCTGTTTTGGGGGAGGAGATGATGCACGGTCGATAGTTGAAGCACTCGCTTTTTCGTGTCCATCCCCTTCCAATGGCAGACATCTTGATTCACGGGGAGGGGCGAAACGAAGTTCTTGGTTTTGAATGTGGAGAGTATAGAGATACTTGTATGTCATGTAGGCCAGTTCCCTTGCCTCAGCGCCGTCTACTCCTGAGCTTTCAGTGATTGGGCTGGAAGGATTCTCTTGAACCAGATGGCCTCGCAGATTGCTTGCAGCAAAACGCGCGCAGGACGCTTCTTCCATCATATGGATGTTCTCTAAGCGCCCCGCAAGATCGTCCAGCCCATTGGCTAGAACTCTTGTCGTGTTTGTGTCATAAACAGGTCGGGGCATTATAGACAACGCTTGAGCCTGGACAGACCAGGTGGAATCGGACCATCGCGTTGGCGTTGGATGGTTGAGCCGACAAGTAATTCGTTTACCCAGGATGAACTTTAGCTAGAAGGGTATTCAGTACACCACTTGGGGGAGCATAAAACGGCTAGTAATCATACCCATGGTTGAAGTAGGAGGTAGCATCGACCGGCGTGTGGTCGCCGAGTAGCATCTTGATCCCAACATTTCCGCAGAACGTCACCGATTTGGAAAAGGCGCGTAATCTTGTGGGGTTGTTCCGGAAAACCGCCTTCCCATACTCTCCGAATGACTTGCAAGTCGGTTGGAACATCTGAGTAAGGTGGGGTGTCCGTGAGGATCTACACGACACCCAAGGAGCGCATAAGCATATCCTCAACCCTTTTTGGAAGCTATCGGCTACACGGACCTCGAGAAGCAAGCATCCCCAAGCCCAGATATCACTCGCGATACTCTTCCCTTCTCCGTCGAGGACTTCGGGGCTGCTATATCTAATGGAACCCTTGAATACCGCGCCATCTTCGACATCGGTGGTCAGTCTGGAGGGCTCATCTTGGAGGACTGTCGCGAGACCGAAATCGCCAAGCATCGCGTTCCCCAGACCATCCACAAAAATGTTATCCTAGTAAGTTCAATATAGGATTGGGGGTTTTCAAACGATTTGTAATGCCAAGCTCGATACAATTCACTCACGCCCTTCAAATCTCCGTGACAGATTGGGGGATCCTTGGTATGAAGGTATGCTAGTCCATCCAATATCTGTATCGCCTTTATTTAACGACTGTGTGAGACGTGACCAGCTCATAAAAACCCAAAAAAAAAAAAAAAAAAAAACCTTACCAGCTGCAATCGCTTGAATTCATCGGGCTTCGCCTTCCTGATGTACTTGAGGATACTGCCGTATGCGGCAAATGGAGAGATGAGAAGCGCATTGTCCAGGTTTGGCGATAAGTGGAAACCAATAAACGGGAGAACGTTCGGATGGGAAAGGGAGGCCCACACTTTCATCTCACGAACGAGACTCTAGAGTCGACTCGGATTCGAGGAAATTTTAATATAAGTAAAAAAAACTTGATCCTTGATCGCTCTCAAAGAAACATAATAATAAATAATTAAAAAAAACCCAGATCCCTCAACTCACGAATGCAACTTGTACATCCATCTCTTCGCAACGGGAGCGCAAAGCCTTCACAGCCACTTTCAGTGGCACATCCGATGGCCGAGATAGGTGTCCCATCCGTACAGTGCCGTATCCTCCGTACCCGAGGATGTCATCTTGCATTGACAACCTGACGGGATCGATGCGCCAGTGGTTCATTAATGCAATCTCGGCGTCCTAGAGGACAAAAAGATGATTAATATAGGCAGGGCAGCGGGAGCTCCCTTCTCAAAAGCTCACAAGCTCAACGCGGTCCAAGACAGGGGCTGTCATTTCGGGCCAAATGAAGTAGCACAAGTAAGTTAAATTAGGTGAGAGCGTGAATCGGATCGGATCTTAGTCTAGTATTCAGTCCAATGTAGTGATACTTGATGAAAAGGTGAGCAATCTTCTGACGATATCACTCAAAGTGAGTCGAGTTCATGCCGATATGTCCGCACGCCCCCGACCATCCCGTATCCCAGCCGACTGCTCAGAATTGCCAGACTATGACCGGTACAGAGTAGAGGGAGCGTGTGTGTATGAAGTATTCCCTCTCCTAGGTACACGTATGTAATGTCCAATTCCGGTAAGGGTATTGCTTCGGCAATGCCGTCCACCACCACCACCTCGGTTGCTCCATTTATTCGCCTGCGCGGATCAAGGAAGCTCAAGTCGCCTTGGACCCCCTCCGCACCTCCGTCAAACCTTGATCATCCTCCCAGAAGCTCAAAGGCATCCCCTCTCCACTCGTCCCATTGCCCGTGTCACCTGTCGTCACCTCTCCAGTCCCCTCGACCTTCGCTCCCCCTCCAACATCCTTCAACCAGCTCCGCTTCACATCCTTCTCGCTCTTTTCCAACTTCACCTGGGCGGCGCTGCCCCTCCAGAGCGCTCGCTCCAAGAGATGTCGAACGAAGACTCGAACGATAAAGTACGCATGGGAAGTGGAGAGCGCGATGAACAGGGCAGGGTAGAGCATCGAGCTGAGGGTGGATGCCGCAGAGGACTCTAGGGATGAGGTGAGGAATCGTGCGTCTTCGCGTGTGGTACCAGAAGTGGAGTTGGCGTTGTTATCCCCCATAGAATATATCTTGCTGACGACCGTGGTGCCATCGATAGGGTGATAGAAGAGGTAGACGAGTGCTGAGTTGACCAGCGCGCCTTGCCAGGTGAGGTAGCCGATGATGTCGACCCATGACCCGATCGAATCCACGCGGCGAGGTATAGGCCGGCGACCAAACTTGGAGACCTTGATGGCGTCGCCGCGAAGCTCGAACCAATTGTTCACGAGGGCACCGACTGTAGAGGGATGTTAGCTTCAAGTTATCGGTTACCGAACGTAACCGTGCTCACTCGGTGCAAGGAACCAACATGTACTCCAGAGAACGACATATCCGAACTGGGTGACCATCTCGGAGTAATCCCCTGCGCGAGAGCATATCAGATGGCACACCAAGAGTGCACGTAAGCTGTGAGACGCTCACCAAATACGTCGTAGTCTGGAAGCGCTACTTGACTCCTCACGTCAGCAACGAACTCATTCTCCTCCTCTGCCTGACGCATCGCCGCGGCTCTAGGTCCGGTAATCGCAGCTCGCGACGCATCGTCCTTCTTCTCATCTTCCCAAGCGACAGTCTTCCTGCTCTTGCCGCTCAGGGGAGTCTTCCCCTCCTTCACATTCCCAAACATCCTCATCAAGAACGGCACTCCCAACTCCAAGAACTGGCCCACAACTTGATTCGTGACCAAGTATGCGAAGACCTGATTCTTCAAGCGATCAGGGTTGAGCGCCTTCTTCGCCGTGTGCATAGCTGTGACCTTTTGCGCGCCTGCTGACTTCTCCTGAGCTGTGAACACCGTAGCTTGAACGACGGCCATGATCTGTTCACCAAATGGCACGTACACGAACGCGGAGAGGTACAGACCACCGTACGCGACGATATCCGCAAGGGCGAAGGTCTTGAGAGATAGAGACTTACTATACGTCCCCTGATGGACGTGATTTTCCCAGTTCGTCATCCAGGTCGCGAAGCTCTGATAATATCCCACCAGCCTCGGGACCAAGAGCATGAACATGCCGGTAGGCACGAGTCCGACGTACTGTACCCCAGGTCCCGTGTATAGTTGGGTCACGAAGGCCTCGACGATGAAGATCAACGTCAAGACGACGAAAAGGGCAGTGGCGAAGAACGCGATGACAGGGAGGCCGGCCATGACTCGAAGCTCGCGCTTCCACCAGGGGAAGAGGGAGTCGTCCGAGACCTCGGATGCGTCGCCGGCACCTTTGAATTGAGAGCGTCTGCGCTCGACGCGCTCGCACCCGTAGCTGCCCCAGATGACGGATAGGGTTCGTTCGCGGATCCGCCAGGCTTCGACGAAGAATATGGACCAGAGACTGATGAGGGTGGAGTACGCTGGGTGAAAAGGTGGCGCGAGGAAGAACATGACGGCACCAAGCGCGCCGGGGAATATGAGCGCGCGAGAGTAGAAGGAGAGGAAGGCGAAGTACAAGGCCAATTGCTCGCCGAACTGGATTTCGCGGAGGGGGCATGAGCTGAGGGCCAATATTTCACACCCCCCAAGAATCGAGGTAACCCACCTGAGCTTTAATCTTCTCAATCTCCTCCTCACGGAACCCGAGTCCGAGTTTCCTTGTCATCCAAGAATCTACCCATTGTTCGTTGAATTCGTGGTCATGGAGGGCCATGATGCTCTTGACACGGCTACAGCCCTCTGCGTCAGGCGCGACACCCAAGCCGTTGTCGATGAGGGCACCGGTCATATAGGAATGAGTGAACCGGACCCTCTCTGAGTTTGTGAGCGGATCCGCGCCGAAGTTGCGGGCAACGGACGGGATATTGAAGGAGGGTACACCATTGATGAAGTCCCGGTATCTGCATTTTACGTCTGTCATCAGCCACTCGATGCGGGACAATCACATACAGTCATACCTTTCTTCCTGTATGATCTTCGCGAGCAACTGATCCGATGCTGAGATAAAGATCAAAACTTGGGCATCCTTATTGCCTCTCCTTCCGACTGCCTTGAAGCCACCGTGTCGCAACCTGGCAATGAGTGCCGAGTAATCCTTCTCGGCCTCCAGCGCCTCAGGCTTCGATTTGGCTGTCGCATTGAAGACGATGACAAGGTCGGCTGCTGGAGGAGCCATTGTAGAGAGGTTGAGGGGAGTGGGAGAGATGTCGTCCACAGTTATCTAGTCCAGATTGTGACGGTGACGTCGACGTTTGACGTAGTTGCCTCGTACCTGTCGCTTACAGCAGATTCTATTGGCACAACGGGGAGATTCATAGTCATTCCAATACAGAGCCCGACGCGAGCACGAACGCGTAGTTCGGTATCCGCCTACTCGAAGCTTGGAGGAGAGTCTTTTTGTTGTAAGAAGGCACCTAAGAAAGAAAGCCTATTGCCACCGGGTAAACTTCTATGCTTGGCTCGATGATTGAACCCCACAGCCGAATAGCATTCCTTCTACACCTCAAAATAGCGCACCTTTTCCAACTAGGAACCCCAACGGTCCGTCAGCGGCACGGTCCAGCATCAATCATCCCACTGATACCAAGGCTTCTGGCGATTATTGCTTCCCTGCATCCACAATGCCGGCACACGCCTCGCGCAAGATTTACATGGTCGCGGAGTTACAGAGCAAGCTGCACCCTAGTGGGCTCTCATCGCTGCCAACATGTCCACACCAGAGGCTTCGCGAAGTGATCAACCATTAGGTCTCCCCGCACCATCTGGGCTTACCAGAACAGAATATCTCAGTTCCAGAATTAGAGTCCTAAATTG